>VZQC01015484.1:400715-445715 GCA_009823505.1 Rhizomys pruinosus
AGAGAGAGAGAGCAACTGTAGACCACTAGGCTTGTTAAAACTCACTAAGCCTGCCCCCAACAATGCACTTCCTCCAGCACGGCCACACCTTCTAAGACCTCCAAAAACAGTGCCACCAACTGGAGACAAATGTCTGAATACTTACAGCCTATGGGGGACACTCACTCAAACCACCACAATGACTGACATCTGGGGATGCAGGCCCTTGGTTAGGGGGACTGTCCAGTGAGCCTGCGTCCTCACATCTCCATGCCTGGCACCTCATTTCTCCTGACATGCTCCTCTTTGGTATGATGGGGCTAGAGGCCACCCCAGGACTAGTTTAAAGGCTTGCCTTCCAGGTCAAATTTCTACCTGAAGTCCTTCTTCCAATGGAAGCCTTTTCTGTATTGGGGACATGGGGTGGAAGGAGGTTTGGCCCCCATCATTGGCGCCATCCTGCCCCACCCCGCTGAGGGCAGTCCAGTTTAAAGTGCCCTTCTTGCCCACACCTGAAGTAGGCTCCTGCTGTACCCTTTTCCTGGACTTTCTGGCCCTGCAGGGCAAGGGCTAAAGAATGAGACTGGTGGTGCTGGTTGCCTACATCTTATGATGCAATCACCCAACTACTCATGGACTGGTCCTTCAGGCCTGCGCAAGCCATGCAATGGTCATGTTCATCCCCTCCCATACCAGTAATCTTATGAATTTGTCTCTAAGTTCTCCTGTGGGAAGTTTCCAGTGAATGCTCTTTTGGACTCTGTCAATGAAGTCTGGCAGAGGTTCCCCAGGCTTCTGCCTCACCCCAGCAATGGGGGATTCTGTACACCCCTCATTTAGCTTTCCCCAGGCATCCATTCTGCACTGCCTCACCTGATTGTGGTTGGGGCTGGGGATTGCGGCTTGCTGGATACCCATGTGGTACCCATCCCCCGTCCCCAAGAGCATCCCAAACGTGATGGGGATGGCAGGATTGGCTAGTCTATTCTCCTCTGCCCTAACCCTGCATTCCTCTTTGAAAAAGGCTGTCCACTTGATGACATGGGGCTGGGAAGGACGACCTTAGCCACGTGGATCCAGTCCTTAGGAACACAAGGGTGGTAAGTGATGTCCTGCAACAGAGTTGTGGCCCACGGGGAATTGGAGCCATCCTCAGCCACCACCTTGCAGAGCTCCTTAAGGTCTTTGGCCTCCCATGGATACCAGTCCAAAGGGTGATTTCCCCCTGGGGCCACATTCACAGGAAATGCTGTAGTTCCTCATTAGGAGGACAGGCTTCTGCATATGTGGCCTCTCCCATTTCCCCTTTTCTCTCTGGTTGTGCACAGGAGTCCATGTCCCTGAGATCTGCTCGACGGGTGGTGTAGGGGGAGGACGTCTCTCCTGGGCCCTCCCCATGGGCATAAGGAGGAGGTTTAGTTGGGGCGGGGCTAGTGGATTCAGGTGTTGTTTTCATCTTTTCCTCTCCCACCCGCGTCTCCATCCCCTCGGCACACTCTTTTGTAAAGGCCGCCCATTTCTCCTTGGTGTCCTTCTCTACCCCTCCCAAGGCTCTCCCCAAGGCTCCCTCCTCCAGGGAAGGGAGTGCATTCTGGTGGAAAGAGGCCTTTAGGGCTGTAATGGTAGGGTAGAAGCTGAGGGGCGGGTCAATGCCAAAATGCCTCTCCCTTTCCCTTGCCAGTTTCTCCACCCTAGGCCAGGTTTGCCAGGAGAAGAGGTTGGCCCCTGTAATCCAAGGGGCGAGGGAGATGATAGTCTCCCAAATGTTCAGGGCATTGGTCTCAGTTAATTCAAGCCCCATAGATTGTAACATGAGGTGTAAAACTCTCAAGGCTGGATCCTTCTTAGCTGTGGTCGTTACCCATACTTAGGGACTCACTTACCCTGGGAGACTGATTGGCCTCAGCCGACAGGTGCAGGTCCACTCAATTGTTTGGTCCTCACGTTTGCCCCACGTTGGGCGCCAGGTGCTGGGTCTTAGTCAGGTCTGGTCCCAGAACTGACTGGGCTGAGGAAGGGTAAGTGCGCCGCTCGCCAGTTCCCCAGCCCCCTCAGTTCCTGGAGACACTCAGATGCAGCAGGGAGTCCAGTCAAGCAGGTTCTCGTTTATTGCAAGCAGGGCAGTGACTTACATACAAAACAGCCACAAAAGGTATTTAGGCACGAAAGCAAATGACCAATGCTCTTGTAGACCCTCTGACCCTCTTGGGCAGATTGGCGTACATGGTTAACAATTGTTTCCTTATCTTTCCCCAACCAGAGGTTTTGGCAAACAACCCGGGTCTCTCCTCCTCTACCTCCCTTCAGCACCATCTTGACCTGGCTGGCCAGGTGGGCCCCCCATCACACACACACAGACACACACACACACACACATGCACACACACACACACACAGATCTATGGAATGCCTGTAGGTTGTAAGGCTTTACAGGTTGGAGGAAGATAAGGGAGGAAGGTGAGTGAGGCTCAATGATAGGTGAAGAGAGAGGAGCCAGTCTGTGAACAGGAACAGGTGCTGCCAATTCCCCATCCTGAGTGGATCCCACATCCATGTTGCACTGTCTGCTCAGTGGAGGCCAGGGAGGGGGACCTGAGGGAGGGGGACCTGAGGGAGAGGGACCTGAGGGAGAGGGACCTGAGGGAGAGGGACCTGAGGGAGGGGGACCTGAGGGAGGGGGACCTGAGGGAGAGGGACCTGAGGGAGAGGGACCTGAGGGAGGGGGACGTGAGTGGAGGGGGGGACCGGGGAGAGGACTGAGGGAGGGGGACTGGGGCCTGGAGAGGCTGAGGAGGGGACCGGGGAGGGGGGACCTGAGGGGAGGAGGGGGGACGACCCGAGGGAGGGGGACCCGAGGGAGAGGGACCCTAGGGAGGGGGACCCGAGGGAGGGGGACCCGAGGGAGGGGGACCCGAGGGAGGGGGACCCGAGGGAGGGGGACCCGAGGGAGGGGGACCCGAGGGAGGGGGACCCGAGGGAGGGGGACCCGAGGGAGGGGGACCCGAGGGAGGGGGACCCGAGGGAGGGGGACCCGAGGGAGGGGGACCCGAGGGAGGGGGACCCGAGGGAGGGGGACCCGAGGGAGGGGGACCTGAGGGAGGGGGACCCGAGGGAGGGAGACCTGAGGGAGAAGGACCCGAGGGAGAGGGACCTGAGGGAGGAGGACCTGAGGGAGAAGGACCCAAGGGAGGGGGACCTGAGGGAGGGGGACCTGCGAGAGAGGGACCCGATGGGGCTGTTTTCTCTGGAGTTGGGAGGAGGAGGAGGAACTCTAGGTGTCTGAGAAATGAGGCCAATATAGGGACTGGGGGTGGGGAACAAGGTCATTGAACTAAGCAGCCGCCCCCTCCACCACCCCCCAGAGCTCTTCAGTGAGCTCTTCACAGCCAAGACTCAGATACAAATGTTGGTTTTGTTTAACCCAGTTCCCTACGGTTGAGGAGAAGGTGGGATACAGGTAAGATCTGGCCTTGACCTTGAGGGTTTGAGGGTTATTTTTAGGTTGATGAGGTCATACACAGAGAAGCTACCATGTCATTTTAAAATTTGCCTGAAAATATTTGGACACTTTTGCCATTGAGATGAGGCGTCTCCGTCCTTCTCTCAATTCTAGGTAAGCTTACCGCTGCCTTGACCCTGAGGGTGAAGTGTGGAGATGAGGCGTGTGCTAGTGGACCACCTCGAGAGACTCCTAGAAAGTATTCAGGGGCCAGGGGTGGCAGAGCTGGCTCAGTAGCTAAGAGCACTGGCTGCTCTTGCAGAGGACCTGCACTTAGTTCCTACCACCCACACGGCGGCTGACAACCATCCATGACTCAGTTCTTCTGGCTTCTTTGGATACTGAATGCATGTGATGCACTTTCATACACGCAGACAGTGCACTCAAGCACATAAATCACATAAAAATAAATAAATAAAAAGTGAAACAGCAACCAAAACACGCTCCCCAGACCCCGGCCCCCAACAAAGCAAAACAAAACAAAATGGATCTTGGGCCTGAGAGACAGACTTAAGGGAGGGCAGACACTGACAGGAGTCTCCTGTCTCTGCCACCAGCTGGGTCTGTGATACCAGCCACACCTGCTGCATGGGGATTCAGTTCCTGACTCCGAGACAAGGATTTGGACAGAACCAGAGAAAAGCATTTTGTTTGCTTTTGCAGGAACAGGCTATCATGGAAAAGTAAAGTTATGAAAGGTTTGTAGAGCATTGTTTTTTCTTCAAGTCCAAATAAAACGAGTCCCAAATGTCACACTGTGCTCAGATCCCCTCCCCCACCCTGTGGCTCCCGTTTATGTGCCTGAAGTCTAGAGTGCACCAGTGCTTTGTGTGCCAGAGGTCACTTTGTCAGCCCTTTGAGGCAGATGTGTGCAGCATGATTGTTAGTTTGAAATCACCTCCCTTTGCTTTTCACACTATTCAGCTTTCACTGGCATATTGGGGAACCTAGCTTTGGGGGCATTGCTGAAACCCAAGCTATTGCTCTAAAAACTCAGGGACAATGTTAGCCACAGGATTAGACAGGCTGTGGAATTTCAAATTTGGACCCGGTTTGAGTGGCCTTGTTACAGATCTAAGCCTTGAATGGTTACTTCTTTCCTTTTGGCCTCTGGGTTCTTGATAAGCTGAGGACAATCAGTCTGTCTCCAGCACAGGATTCCTGTAAGTGGTAAGTGTCTCTGTGAGGCAGAGCGCCCAAGACTACACCCATTGGATGTGAGCTGCTGTAACACCAAGGTGCTTGGAGACTATACCTTTGGGTACCACCAGAATGCAGAGGAGAAACCCACACTGGGGGATAGCAGCCTCAGTAAGGTCACTGCACATCAGGGGTGGCACCATGCAGTTTACAAATACTGCTGTACACACACCCAACATACACCCATACACACCCATACGCACATGTGTACACACCCATACGCACATGCATATACACACCCATACACACCCATACAGACATGTATATACACACATACACACGCATACATCTATGTATTCATACCAATACATACCCATACACCCCCCACATACACATATATATGTACACATCCATACACACATGTATATATACACACCCATACACACCTACACATGTATATACACACCCATACAGACATGTATATATACACACCCATACACACCTACACATGTATATACACACATACACACCCATACAGACATGTATATACACACATACACACATATATCTATGTATACACACCAATACATACCCATACACACCCCCCACATACACATGTATATACACATCCATACACACATGTATATATACACACCCATACACACCCATACACACATGTATATATATACACCCATACACACCCATACACACATGTATATATACACACCCATACACACATGTATATATACACACCCATACACACCCATACACACATGTATATACACACCCATACACACCTGTATATATACACACCCATACACACATGTATATAAACACATACGCACACATACACCTATGTATACACACCAATACATACTCATACACACATGTATGTATACACCCCCACACACATACACATGTAAATACACACCCATACACACCCATACACACATGTATATACAGACCCCCACACACATACACATGTATATACACACCCATACACACATGTATATACACCCCCCACATACACATGTATATACACACTCATACACACATGTATATATACACACCCATACACACCCATACACACATGTATATACACACACATACACCTATGTATACACACCCATACATACCCATACACACATGTATATACACCCCCCACATACACATGTATATACACACCCATACGCACATACACACATATGTGTATATACACCCCCTACACATGCATACACACATGTATATATATATATACCCATACACACATACACACATGTATATACACACCTACACCCACACATACACATGTATATACACACCCATACACACATACGTGTATATACACCCCCGCATACATACACATATGTATATACACACATACACATGTATATACACACATGTATATACACACCCATACACACATACTATACATGCATATACACACCCATACACACATATGTGTATATACACCCCCACATACATACACACATGTATATAACACCTATACACACATACATGTGTATACACCCCCACATACATACACGCATGTATATACACATCCATATACACATACACATATATATACACACATACACACATGTATATACACATCCATATACACATACGCAGGTGTATACACACCCATACACACATACACACATGTATATACACATCCATATACACATACACATGTATATACACACCCATGCACATACACATTCACACTCATATATACACCCATACACACATACACATACACATTCACACTCATACACATAATAGGCACAGCCTTAGTTCATCCTCTATGTAATCCTGGGGAATGGGGAGACCACGCCATGTGATGCTACTGAAGACCATGAAGATATTTCTCATGAGGAGGGCAGTGTTGGAAGAGGTGAGAGACATCTTCAGCTTCCTGCGGAGGGGGGGGGAGTATAAAGCAGTGCCCGGGAACCTCTCTGGGCATTCTCTTTCTCTCTCTCTCTCTCTCTCTCTCTCTCTCTCTCTCTCTCTCTCTCTTTCCCTCTCTCTCTGCTCTCTCTCTCTCACTCTTTCTCTCGCTCTCTTTCTATTTCTCTCTCCTCTTTTTCTGTCTTTCTCTCTCACTCTCCCTCTCCTCTCTCTTTCTCTCTCTTTCTTTTTTCTCTCTTTCTCTTTATCTCTCTCTTGCTCTCTCTTCCTCTCTCTCCTCTCTCTTTCTCTCTTTCTCTCTTCTCTCTTTCTCTTTCTGCTCTCTCTCATTCTCTCTCTTTCTCCTTTCTTTCTCTCTCTCTTTCTCTCTTTCTCTCCTCTCTCTTCTCTCTCCTTTCTCTCTTTCTCTGTCTCTCCTCTCTCTCTCTCTCTCTCTCTCTCTCTCTCTTTCCACACACACACAGGTGCACACATGTGTGTGGGTGCGTGTACATGTCAGGCATGGTGCCTCCCTCATTTTTGATGAGCCTTTCACACTTGTGTGAAGTATGGCTTTGTCACATGGTTCTCGGGATTGAACTCCTGTCCCCTGGCTTGCAGACTCGGTGCTTCTTGGAGTGAGATTTCTCCTCAGCCCACACCTTTTTTTTTTAAACTGTATTTAAAAAGTCAAAGCAGCCGGGTGTGGTGGCCCACGCCTTTAATCCCAGCACTTGGGAGGCAGAGGCAGGCGGATCTTTGTGAGTTCAAGGCCAGCCTGGTCTACAGAGTGAGTTCCAGGACAGCTGGGGCTACAGGGAGACCCTGTCTCAAAAAGACAAAAAAAAAAAAAAAAAGTCAAAGCAGGTTAACTGTGGACCCAGCTACGAAGAGGTGGTGGTGAATGTCCACACACACAGCTCTTGGAAGAACATAAACAAGAGGCTCTGATTTGGCAGCCATTCTGCTCAGCACTGAGGCCGTCTCAGTGGTGGGTCCAGTATCTCATGTCCTGTTGCTGTGACAAAACACTGACCAAAACCACCTTGGGGAGGAAAGGGCTTATTTGGCTCACAGAAGCTAAGACAGGAATTCCAGGCAGGACCTGGAGGCCTGGAGGCAACCTGCAGCAGAGACCCTGGGGGAACGCTGCTCACTGGCTTGTTCAGTTCTTACATGGCCCAGTCCCACCGGCCGAAGGGTGGCATCCCCCCAGCAGGCCGGGGCACCTGAATCGATTAGCAAGTAAGAAAACACCTCACGGACCTGGCCAAGGCCAGTCCAATGGTGAAAATTCCTCAGGTGAGGCTTCCTCTTCCCAGCTGTCCCTAGTTTGTCACATATACAAGAACGAACACCATGGGACTGCACACAATTAACAGGCAGCGATCCTCGTCCACAGTGGTCTCCTCACCTTCTCCTCCCTGGCATGGCCCTGGCTGCATCTCTGTAACATGATTAGAGCAGCTAGGAGATGATTCTGTGGGGATTGGGGCCTCAGGTCAGACCCCCCTACAATCTCCTGACCTGAATCCCGGATATGCTCCTGTCTACTGGGGCCCTGCTGGGCTGTCTGGGAGGGGAAGGCAGAGGTGGTTCATTAGGAGGATTCTAGACACACAATGGGGTCGGGAGTGTGAGGTTGGTAGAACTTCAGCTGGTGGGGAGAGAGGGAGTGACAGACAGAAAGATGAAAGGGCACCTGCTCGATGGGGGAGGGCTGCTGTGTGCGTGGGGGGGGTCGCGCTGAAGGGAATTGGGAGCTGCTGGCACCATCCTGGTGCCATGCAGTGTGTGTGTGTGTATGTGCGTGTGTGTGTGTGTGTGTGTGTGTGTGTGTGTGTGCGCGCGCACGCATGCGCGCACACGCGCTGCTGCAGATCTGACCTTTTAGAAAGTCTTGATCGTTCTGTGGCAGGCATACAGGTGAAGGGACATGAAAAGACTCTGAGAGCGTCATCCTCCTGACATACAGCCTTGAATAGAGTCATTCATTATTAATTTGTTAATTTATTGAGTGCTGGATGTTCATGAGGCTTGGTGAGACAGTGATGTCTCATGTTGGATGTGAAGACTTCCTGGTTGTAGTTAAACATCCTGGCGTGTGCTTGGGCAACTCCCTGGTTTTCTCTGAGCCTTTTTCTTGTCTGCTAAATGGGAACACTAGGGCTGTCCCTGTCCTTGGAGACTTGTTTTGGGGCAGGAATGAGCTGAGTATATGAAAACCACTTGCAAGATGGCCCCACACACCCTCTCTTCAGTGGGTATTGGAGAGAAGGAGGAAGCTGAGTAATGCATTTTCCATTGAAAAGTCACACCTCTGATATAATGGCCTAGGAGTTAGTTTACAAGGTTGGTCTTCTGGATTCTGTGTGTGTGTGTGTGTGTGTGTGTGTGTGTGTGTGTATGTGTGTGTGTGTGTGTTGGTAAGGAGTCAATGTCAAGTGTCTTCCTCAGCTACTGTAACCACTTTAAATCTTGACTTGAGACAGAGTCACTCACTCAATCTGGAGGCCACTGACTTGGGTAAAATGGTTAACCAGGGGAGCCTCAGGGATCCTAGCTTCCCATTTTCACAGAGCTGGGATTAAAGTCACATGATGGCTCTGGGGAGACTGTCTGTATCTTTGCATGGCATGTGCTTTATCAGCTAAGCCTTCTCCCTGACACTATTCTGGATTCTTTGTTTTTGTGAGACAGGGTCTCCCTGCAGCCCCAGCTGGCCTGGAACTCACTATGTAGACTAGGCTGGCCTTGGACTCACAGAGATCTGCCTGCCTCTGCCTCCTGTGTGCTGGGATTAAAGGCCTGTACTGCCTACTCTGGATTCATAATGAAGACTCAGCAAGCACCAGGCTGGGATAAAGGAAACCTGCAGCCAGGTAACTTGACTCCAAACCGGGTTCCACCTGCCAGTGTCTCTGTGCATGAGGTGAGCGGACATTTTGATATCCATTGAGCACCATTGATGCTCCCGTCACCTCTTGGTCTGGGCTGTGTCTTGAATGGAGGGAGGGTGCATGCAAGTCACCTGACATAGCTGATGCTGCATGAAAACAATGTGAAGTTTCTTTCCATTGCTTTACATGCTCGTGCTGGTGTGCGTGTGTGTGTGTGTGTGTGTGTGTGTGTGTGTGTGTGTGTGTGTAAGATTGACATCAAGTGTTTTTCCTCAGGAAACACCTACTTTGTTTTCTGAGACAGGGTCACACTGAACTTGGATTGCACTGATCTGTGCGGACCTGTGGGTGCTGAGTGTCCCCCTGTCCCTGCTCCCGCTCGTGTTGGGTTTGTGCTCCCACAGGCATGTGCTTCTACACCCAGAGCTTTACGTGGGGTGAGGGATCAAACTCAAGTCTTCAGGCTTGAGCAGCAACCGCCTCACTGACTGAGCCATCTCCCCAGCCTTATTTTTTTATTTTTTTTAATTTTATTTATTTCTGTATGTGTATGAATGTATTGTCTGCATTCAGGTTTGTGCACCCGTGTCGTGCAATGCCGCGGAGGTCAGAAGAGGGTCTCAGATTCCCCTGGAACTGGAGTTCTCCTGGAATTGAAGTTTCAGACGGTTTTCAGCCGCCATGTGGGTGCTGGGGATCGAATCCCGGTCCTCTGTAAGAGCGGTCGGCGCTCTTAACCGCTAGGCCATCTCTCCAGCATTTTATATCTTCTGTGGCGACAGCACTGGGCTATTGCATTGTCAAGTTAATTCAAGGGTTTTTCCCTTTCTCCACAAACAGGGTCTGTCTCAGTCATACCCCAGGGGCCACCTGACATTCCCATTTGGATAGGGGGCAGAGGTTGTGAGTCAGGTTGTCAATGCTCAAGTCCCAATTCACACACTTTGCACATGTGACCTGAGGAAAGGACTCTTGACTTTCCCAAGTCTTGGTTACAATTTAGGAAATGAGAGAGAGTGTTACGTCTCAGATAGTTGTGAAAGGCTTCGTGTGCACACAAACAATTCTCAGTGTACAGCACCCATTGCTCTGAGAGGATCAGGTACTGTGCATGGAGTTTTCTGGATGAACCAACACAGGTTCATCAGGGGCTTCTGGAAGCAGCAAGTGTAGCTTGCTGGTGTGTGAGAGTCAGTCACCTGCTGCTTTTCTATTCCCTGGTCCAGTTCAGAAGACACCCTGGATGGTTTTGGGTTACATTCAAACACTCCTTTTAAACTCCAGCTTTTAAGCATTCTTTGAAAATATTTTATGACCCAGAATAGGTCATATGATATAGTATGTAACCCAAGGAAAAGAATGAATGTAAGCGCCTGGGCCAGAGGTGTGCACAGGCATGTGTCGATATTGGGAGGATCCCATGACTGGCAGGTGATAGCAGGGACGGGACTCTTCACATGGAGGGGTGCCGGCGTGCCCACAGCCCCAGGTAGGAGCCTCTGCTGTTGTGCTGTTTTTATTTCCTAATGATTTCCAAGCTTGAGAAATTAGTTTCTATATCATTACTAAATGGTTTCTAACCAGTTCATTAAGTTGATTACTCAATCAAATTAAGCTAACAGCTTCTTCACCCTCTCCTGAGTGAGTTGGTGTGTGAACACAGGGCCTCTAGGTCGAAACACATTTTTTTCTTTGAATGAAAAACTGAAATGATTTTTTTTTTCTGATTAGGTTTCAAGGCTAGACAGAGGGAGGGATAATGAATTATTTTATTTGTCTGAAATATCCATGTTTTTAAGGTTTTAAGTTGCTTTTTCTTCCCGGATTTGGTCGCATGTCTTTTCAGAACTTCGGCTTTTAAGTCTCTCTTCACCCCTGGTTCCTCTTCTGAGTGACTGCTTTCTGCTGTTTCTCGTGATGGTGTTTTAGATGTGTTGTTATAACAGAGGCTTCTTGCAAGCTCTCAGGTGAGGGCACCTGCTTCTACACCCTCTCAGTTTTCTTCCTGAATTCTTTGTTTATTTCTGGAGGCCTGTTCTTCCTCCAAGGGCCTCTCTACTCTGCCCATCAAAACCTGTTTCCGGGAAAACAGCTTGGCACAGCCATAGCGACCGTTGTTGAGATTTCCACCACGGCGTGCTCACGGGTGGCTCACAGGTCACCATGGTGGCTGGGGATGCAGTGAGGTGACGTACTGCCTTCCTGACAATGCTCAGCACATGGCAGATTCCTGAAGGGCTTTGCTTCCTGGTACTGGAGTAGATTTCTTTCTGGGCTCACACAGGACTTCCTGCTTTGTCGTTGATTCCGTGTCCCTTCCGTTTCATCCTGATCTCACTTGAAGCTCTCCTTGGCCAGTTTGGTGCCAGCCCCATGGGCTACTTTACCTTCCCAAGGAAGCCTTCCTGGCCCTGCCTTCTCGTCCCGGGCCTGACTTCCCAGCCTCGGCCTGCCTGCCTTCTTGTACTGGGCCTGCTTCCCGTCCTGGCTCGCTTTGTTTCCCGTCTTCCGTCTTCAGTCTCTGATAACTTGGTGCTCTAGCTCTGCCCCACTTGCTTCCCTAGGTGCAATGACCTCATCCCGTAAGCACTGCATTTTCAGCTCCTCATGCAGTCATCAAACCCCTGGGAAGTATGATTTGTGACATCTGGTGTTGGGCAGGGGTGAGTGATGTGGAGGGTTCAGAGCCAGCTCAGAGAGGGTGGAGATGGGTGTCCTTCCAGGAAGAGGAGGGCATGTGAAAAAATTCAGCCTTGGAGAGATCTGGGTGTAAACCTCCAAGCTGAGCAGCCAGCAGGCGAAAGGGGGTGATGTGGGTGCTGGGAGGTGATGATTCTCAGGGCTGAAAAGTTTTGATCAAAGGAGAATGACATGGGTTGGCATGTGGAACTGGCCATATAGAGCGTGTTTTGTGTTTGCTACCATTGGTGTGTCTTATTTTTCCTCCCCAGCTCTTAGCACTCTGGGAGACACTGTCTGTCATTGGCCCTCACTCTTCGGCATCTGTCTGTGGACACTGGCAAGTGTAACCTATGCTAGGTGGGTGAGTGAACTTTGTTCTGGACACAAGTGAATCTTATCCAGAGTTGCGAGGTGTGGTCCCCTGTAGGTCTCTGAACTGATTCTGGCTGTGGAGCAAGAAAAAGGGAGACAGAGTAGGGCACACGGCACTCATGGAGCCCCTGCCGTCTCCTGAGCCACATGGTACCTCTGTCTCATCGCCTGGTAGAACACCCAGCCTTGCTGCTCCAGCCTCTGGTTGAGGCCCTGGGGTCAACTCTGCTGACTCAGCTTGCTTCTCTCAACTTAACTCCTCCCTTTCCTAAACTCACATATCTGTCATCTTTTCAGATAGCTTGGGTTTACCGTCCTTGGTCCTATCCTATTCAGACTTGCCGGGCTGTCATCCAGCTGACGATAATTGTACTAGGGGTAGAGGTCATTATTGACAGCTCAGTCAGGTTAATTCTATGTGGTGGGGTCAGTGTATACTGTCAGTAGAAACTGGAATATCTATTCACAAATTGCCACTAGCATCTCCTTTACTTCAGAGCTGTGTCAAGGGGTCATAGAATCTCTCCTGGAGACACAGTCACCCCTGGCTGAGAACCACTTATGATATAAGCCTCCAATGGGAGACCATGTTGGCTAGTTTTTTTTTAATTTTTAAAAATTTATTTATTATGTGTATAAATGTACTGTCTGCATGTAGGTTTGTGCACCCATGTCATGCAGTGCCTTGGAGGTCAGAAGAGGGTGTCGGATTTCCCTGGAACTGGAGTTAAAGACGGTTCTCAGCTGCCATGTGGGTGCTGGGGATCGAACCTGGGTCCTCTGCAAGAGCTGTCAGTGCTCTTAACCGCTAGGCCATCTCTCCAGCCCTGTGCTGGTTAGTTTTTAACTGTCAACTTGGCACAGCCTGGAATGTCCTGGGAAGGGAGTCCTAATTAAGGAATTGTCTATATCAGCCTGGCTTGTGGGCATGCATGTGGGGGACTGTCTTGTTAATTGAGGCGGAAGACCCAGCCCCCTATGGGCAGGGCCATTCCCTAAGCAGGGGGTCTCGAACAGTATAAGAGAGGAGAGAGCAAGCAAGTAGTCCTGCGTGCATCCACCCCCTCTGCTGTCGCCTGTGGGTGTCTAGATGCTTCAAGCTCTGCCACTGTGTCTTCCCTCCGAGATGGACCAGAACCTGGCTTTCTAAGCTCCATAAGGCTCTTTCTCTTCTAAGTTGCTTCTTGTTAGGGATTCTATCACAATAACAGAAATTAAATTTGAACAGAGAAAGCAGGTCCTTCTTTCACTTCACAAATGAGAACAGTGGGGCCCAGAATGGTGATAACTAGGTCAAGGTCACACCGCTCAAGGTCAAGGCTAGCTACACACATAGAAGTCTTCCTAGCTGTTAGACCTCAATGTGGTGCTTTCTTGCTCACAGTGAAAATTCAACTGGAAAGGCAAGCAGTCCTATGGGAGAAGTGACTCAGTCAGGACCCAGACATCCACTGGCCATGTGACCATGGACTTCCAGCCTCCACTTCCTCTCCTGAGGGTGATCAGTCCTTGCCTTGCAGGGTTGCTTTGAGGCCCAAAGGAGATGAACTGGAAGCATGCTAGTGTCTTACGGAGTGCTGAGCAAACACTGGTCTCCATTCAGTGGTCACCACAGAACCGAAGAGGAGAGCTTGGTGCTGTCATCAGAAGTGCTTGGCACTGCGGGAGAGGAGGCTGAGGGGTGCTAGATCCAGGGAACTAGGTTAAAGCTGGCGGTGCTGAGATTCGGTGTCTGTGGTGGAAATAACCAAGTACTTCAGTTTGGAAAGTAACTAACTGGCTGTGTAGAAGGCCGATTCATTTGACAGTTTCCCCTCTTCGCCTTTGGAGCTATCTTCGGGATGGTAATCCTGTCTCTAACATCCAGCGTCTGTCCTTTTCCCCAGGAAATGCTGTGCTATTATGGACATGCCTGAAGGTGAGGGATCATGTAGAACATGAGTTGGGGACTGTGTCTTTTCCTTTTCAGATGAACATAATAGTTTTTTTGTCCTATAGAACCACTGAGAGGGATTTTATTTCCCCAAACAGGCTCTCACAAAGCTCATGCTGGCCTGGAGCTTACCATGTGCCTGAGGATGAGCTTGAATTTCAGATGTTCCCGCCTCTACCTCCTAAGTGCTAGGACTGTGGGCACGCACCACCATACCTGTTTATGCAGTGGGATTGGATCCAAGGGTTTGTACAAGCTAGATAAGCAGTCTAGCAACTAAGCTGCAACCCAGCTCTGTGTGTGTGTGTGTGTGTGTGTGTGTGTGTGTGTGTGTGTATGTGTGCTAGCATTGGACATTAAACTTGTCTTGCAGATGCTAGGCACGTACTTTTTTTTTTTTTTTTTGGTCTTTTCGAGACAGGGTCTCCCTGTAGCCCCAGCTGTTCTGGAACTCACTCTGTAGACCAGGCTGGCCTTGAGCTCACAAAGATCCGCCTGCCTCTGCCTCCCGAGTGCTAGGACTAGAGGCGTGGCCGCCACGCCCGGCGGCACGTGCTCTTTCATCACCGAGCTCCACCCCCAGCCCTGGACCCACCATCTTGGGCTGTCGCATCTAGCTGAAGCTCTTGCTCTTTGGGGACTCTGTAGAGACGATCACAAGCGAGTGCTAGGATTAAAGGCATGTGCCACCACGCCCGGCCAGAAATAAATATATTTAAAATCAGATTTCCTCATAAGAAATTCTTCAAAAGAAAAAAAAAAAAATAGATCAACATTGCTGTGTTTATTTCCATCTGACCACAGGACTGACTTCTATGTGTCACTCCTGTTGAAAGAACAAAGTCAGGACATCTTCAAACAGGAGTCTAGGCTATGGATTTTTTTTAGATAAGATTCAAGAACATTTTCTATTAATCATCTAATTATGTTGCTCCCCTCTCAGGATGGCTGGGGATTGAAGTAGCATGGCTCTCTTTAATAAGATGACACTTGGGAATAAGAGAGTGTTCCTGGCACGAGGCAAGTGCACTGCAGGAGGGACCACCATCCGGCCAAGGTGGTGTGGACACGCTGGTCTTAGGGACTCCAAGAAACCTTTCAATCCACTGACAACTCTTCTGCTTCATGTGGATTTTTACCAAGAAACAAAATCCCACCCCCAAAACTTGTATGAAGTTAGAAGTGGGCAGAAGGAGACAGGTAGGAATCTCACACCATGACGTTCTTTCTCCAATCTCTGAACAGTACGCTTCCTCTTGTCCAACAGGACATGAGTCACGACCTAGTTCGTGCCTCTCACACCCCCCCCACATTCCACTTAACACCATCTGATGCTATGTGATCCTTGAGTTGCTCCCAGACCCAGAATCTCAACACCCTAAAACCCCAAAGAGAGCAACATGGTTCCATGTGTCAGTCCAGACTTGCAGGTCTTGTGTGCTGGGGGTGGGTGGGGTGGGGGGGGGGGTGTTGGTGGTGTGAAGCAGGTGCCACAAGATTAAGGCTTTACTTGTGTCTCACTCATTTGTGACCTTTGCATCACATTTCTGCATAATAATGTATTCCAATGAGTCCTATCTACCCTGACCATGTGGGGCTAGAGTAGGATTCTGGTTTTTCTGAAGAAAACTATTTGAAACCACAATAACAACCCCTCAATTTCCTTAACTTTAAAAAAAGTACTTCCCATGCAGTATCACCTTTTTTAACTATGATAGAAGAGGAAGGACAGGAAGAGAACAAAAGACGAAAAGGAAGAGCGCAGAAGGGAATGAGAAGGAGGAGGAGGAAAAAAAAAAAAAGAAAGAGGAGAAGGGAGGCGGAGGAGGAAGAGAGCTATATAGTATCTAGAGTGTCACATTTTATAGACATAGGAGATTTTAAGCCACGCAAAGTAAGCTGGTGAGCCGGTATCAGGATACAAACTCTTAAACCCCCCCTCCCAGGAGCTCCCTGCTTGCTGGTAGTGCTATATTTACAATTATCAACAGCACCAAGGACATGTTCCACTCCCAGGATGAAGAATTAGGTAGATCTCGGAGCTCCCTCAGTCTAGGCCCAGGGAAGGTTAAGAGAAGACAGGACTCATTTGAAAGAGATGCGTAAGATGAGACTGGAAAGAACAAGTCATGAGCTGAAGGAAAGAGAGGCCATGCTTGCGTGTCACAGGGTCACATGCTTCCACATCAGATGGGTGCTACTCACCTGTGGCTCCTGGGGGTTCAGAATTCTAGATCAGAAAAGGGCTCCGTATGCCAGGGAAGAAGTAAGAATGGCCAAGTCTCACCCACACTAGTTTTGTGAGCTCGTGCATGGAAGAGAGTTGGGTTAGCCTTTCAGTCCAGTCTTGACTCATCCCCCTTTTCCAGTCACTGCAAGGACCTGGGGAAGAACCCCCGGTCCTCCTGAAAAGGGTTTCTGTTTGATCCCACAGCAATCCATCAACGAAGCCATACGGACGTCGACCCTCCCAAGGAACAGTGGGGCAGGGGCCAGCGGAGGAGGCAGCAGTGGGGAGAACGGCCGGGTGGTCAGCCACGACTTCCCCAAATCCATGCAATCCATTCCGTGCATGAGCCACAGTTCAGGGATGCCCTTGGGAGCCACGGGATTGTAACTGGAACAGACAGGACCCCCTTGGGGAGCAGGCTCAGGCTCCCCCAGCCCCATCCCAAGCCCTTCAGTGCCAAAAAACGACAATGAAATGAAATATCACCTCCAACCACCATGACCACACAGAGGACAATTCAGCTGATGTCCCTGAAGAATTCAAAATCCAGTCCTCTGAGTCTTACCTTCCAGGATGTTCCATTCGCTCAGTGAGGATGACGACTAACTCTGCACTGCAATAATGAGGGTAACCCTAACCACTGAAGGCTGACGACTCTAAAAATGGAATCACTGGGATATTAAGGAAGTGGGACCATTTAATTTTAATTCAGTTGTTAATGTGTCTTAGTGTGTGCAGTTTTTTTTTTCCTTACTAATAATATCCATGGTCGAAGGTTCTGTTAGACCCCTCCTGCTTCTCATTCTAACCCCCCACTCTCCCCATCACTCTTCAGTTTCCAGATTGAAGATTCAAGACTGGTTCCGCCTTACAGGCAAGAAAGGGAATAAAGCAAGCTTCAATCCCATGGGCCACGGGGGCTCTCCACAATACCTTCTATTCCTTGGCCCCAGGTCGTGGATGGAGACAGACACTGCTGAAGTGCTGCCTTTCTCAGACAGAACACTCCCTAAGCCCTGGTTTAGTGGAGAATGTCTAATGAAAAGCAACTCAGACTGGGGGTGGTGAAGAAAGGGCTAGGGCAGATGCATAGGCAGAGAAGGACATGCGAAGGTGACTGCCGCTGGGAAGAAGATTCCCATAAGGTTCCAGGGCCAAGCACGGCCCAACTTTTCACAGTCAATCGCAGCCCCAAGAAGCATGTTTTGTGATGCTCAGGTTCAGAGGCAGTGTAGTAACCAAAGAGCAACTGGCCTCCTGAACCACGGTGAACCCTGGAAGAGCTGAAGTCAGGGAGGTCTGGGGCGTAAATGTTGTTTTTCCTTTGCTGGACATCTGGACAGGATTCCTGTGGAGGGTCCATGTAGGAGATCTCTGTGGAACCTCTGGCATGAGGAAGCATGCTGTAAAAGGACAAAAGAAAGGTGGTAAGGAATTCTGGAAGCTCATCAAAGCCCATACGGAACAGAATCTTCCATGATGTTCCCTGTCCTAAATTCGGGAGACCAAATATGAAGTTTAGAGTTACGTCGATTCAGAGAACTGAGGATTTTATATTAATATAGAGTATCGCTTAAGCATGCAATCAGATCTTTAGAAAGATAAGAGGGGCCCAGTTATTTGGAAAAGGACAGGGAGACAGATTAAGTTGACAATGACTTCAGGGGAACCTTAAGGTACCTGACCCCATCTTCTAGCCCAAGAAGACTGACCTCCCCCCCAGCTAAGACAGAGTAAGGACATTGTATTCCAGTGACCATAATCTTTACACTCAAAGCTGTGACAACCAGACTGGGAAAGTGACAAGAATCATGGGGAAAAGCTCAGACCACAGGAACCTTTGGGTGGAAGTGGGAGTCCCTGGCACGCAGCTGTGGAGACCCCAGCTCTGGTTCTTGGTGCAACTGTCACCCGGCTCTCCCAGGTGCATGCTCCAGAGAGTTCCGTGTGTCACAGCCTCTGCTGATGACTGCGTTCTCTAACCCTGCGTCTACCCAGCCCTCTCCTCCGGGGGTCCTCATTGGCAGTGGGCAAGCCAAAGGTTTTGAAGCCTATCTAGGGTTCGGTGCAGTATGACTGGCTCCTTCTGCAGATGCCCTCAGTGGACACCCACCATCTCTATGTTTCTCTTGTTCTCCCTCCATTCAGCCATAGCAGAGAAATATCCCAAAGCCAGCTCTTCACCTGATTGTTCAGTTTCTCCTGGGTTCACATGGAGACGGTACGTGAAGCAGTGCCCTTGAGATGGATCATCACCTTTTGTTACTGCCAGCTAATGTCCCCCAGGCCCTTGCCTAGCACTGTAGAGTCTGGCGTGACCCACCACTAGGAAGCCTGCATCTAGGAAGAGTTGGGACTAACCCTCTACGATCACCTGCTTCAAAACATTTGCCTATGGCCTGGGAAGATACTCCCCAGCCACTGAGCCTACCAGCGCCGTGGTTGGATAGGGACTCTACTGGAAATGAGGGTCTGTGCTGCGTGGGGGTCCACGACTCTGGAAAGAGATGCCCCCCAGTGGATGTGTGGAGGAAAAACAAAAGCAAGCAAAAAAGTTAACTTGTATTATGTATTTTTACTACACTTTTCTTAAAAATAGAGCAATGGGGAAATTCTGAACGAGACGGACGTTTCCCAAGGGGAATCCGTACTTAACGCGTCTGGCTTTCATTAAATTTTGCTCTTTGGTACCTGGGCCTTTTATTTAACATCTATATTTGTTTTAACTCTCTTGGCAGATGTGTGAAAGGACTCTTGATCAAACACCAACTATTTGGAGGGAAATTCCTGTTTTACTTTCAAATAGCCAGGATTTCTTTTTTTCCTTGGGTATTTGCATAAATGAAAAATATCACCAAGAATTAAATCACTGTGGATCCATCATCTCCTTTTCATGACTGTCCATTCCATTTGACACTACTTCTAAATCCAGACCTCCAAAATGGTTGTTTTCTTATTGCTGAGCCTAAGACTAGGAGGTTTTTAACCATGACCATTAGGTCCAACTTACAAACAAGTCAATCATTTCAGAACATTGTGAGTAGTTCACCCAGACAAGATTTAATTACTTTTACATTTATTTATTATTTATTTATTTATGTTGTATGTATGTATAGGTATGCATGCATGCATGCATGCATGCACATGCAAAGCACATGTGGAGTAGGTATGAGGGCAGCTTGTAGGAGTTAGCTCTCTCCTTCCTCCATGTGGGTCCCACAGATCAGACTCAGGAACTCAGGGCATCAGGATGGCATCAAGTGCCTTTATCCCTGAGCCATCTCACCAGCCCCAGATAAGATTTTCCAGAAACAACCAATTCAACTGACTACAAAGAGAGTAGTGTTTGCCTAACCCTAACCCATACAATACCCATAATTCCAATCTCACAGTGAGCTGGGTTGACTTACAGCCATCTCAGTACCTCTAGGGAATTGGATGACCCACAGGGAATATCTCCCAGACCCCTCTCAAGCTAGAGTGCAGGTACACTGTGATGTCCACATAGTTAGAACAAGAAGCAAATGGAGGCCACCCTTCTAGTGAGTGCTCCTGATTGCCTGACCCAGGACCTCATTTGGTCCAAGAGCATTCTCTTCCTCCAAGAAAAATGGGATGGTTCTCTACGAAGAATTTGATTCTGTTGATACTTAGATATTGATGGCTGCAACTGGTAGAGGGCTTGCATAGCATGCATTAGCCCTGAGGTTCAACCCTAGTACTGCCAAATGAAGAAAGAGGAGGTACAGAAAAGAAGAATAAAGAAAAAAGAAAAAACAAGAAGAGAAGAAAGAAGGGGGGAAGAAAGGAAAGGAGGGATGGGAGAGAGAGGGAAGGCAACATAAAGTATCTGCTTTCCTAAGGAAAGTGGTGTATTAACAAGAGCCAAAGACCTAGCAAGTGAAGGAAGGTTTAGTAGTAGCCATCATTAAGCAGGAAGGGCTGGGAGAAGACAGAGACCAGCGCCTGTGAGGTCCTCCAGTCCCCGCTCACCACCACTCACCTGCAGCCTCTCGGGTGGCCCCAGTGAAGAAACACCAGCACAGCTCGTCCTGCACTGGGCACAGGAACGGCACGGCTTGTCCTGCACTGGGAACCTTGTGCAGCACATTTCCTGCCTCCAGGAAAATACAGAGAAAGCACTGTCTACCAGCCTGTTATGTCAAAGTAACTGGAAATTGACTGGGTAAAGGTCCACCCACCATTCCACTAGAACAGGGACTCTATGCCTTTGGACCAAGGAGAAATCACTTACCCAGACTGGACTGCAGAAAGAGAAGAGGAGAGCGCCATCTTACCCCCAATGCTCAGGATGAAACCTGGGACCACGTGCATGCTAGCTAGGTAAGCACTCTATGCCTGAGCTACACCTTCATCCCCAAAGTCTCACTTTTAGCACCTTTAAAACAGGTCTAGGTAGTGGCTGGAGAGATGGCTCAGTAGTTAAGAGCACTGGCTGTTCTTGCAAGGGCTGAGTTCTGTTTCCAGCATTTGCATGCTGGCTAACAACCATATAAACCAGTTCCAAGGGCATCCAATACCCTCTTCTGGCCTCTGCAGGCTTTGTACATATGTGTAACCCATACATACATGCAGGCAAAACATTTATCCACAAAGACTTAAACAGATCTATAGAGAGCAGCAGGTTGGTTAGAGAGGAGACTAAAAGCCGGGACTTATGAATAATTGCTGATTCAGCCCGGAAACCAATCCTCAGGGCCAAGAATCAGCTAGAAAAGGGGCTACTGTTCCCAGTAGCAGGGTCCCCACCAGTCCTGTGAGTTACAGGGCAATGGATTAAAGTTCAATTAATGTTAAAAGTAACCACATATAGTAGATGAGGTTACCCCCAATGTTAAGGTAAGTCTCCACCAAGGAGATACTGCAGATATTCCTTGGACTCACAGATCAATCACATAATGTCTTCTGCATGTCAAGGAGAGGATAGTGGGGCTGGGCTGTACTCCCTCCTGGCTCTTTACACCCCTGTTGTTCAGGTCATCAAGTCAGAAACTGACAAGACACTGAGATGGGATCAGCGAGACCTTGCAGAAGCAGACAAGAGTACATTTCACTGTACCAAAGCTTAGCTTTAATAAAAGGGAAATTGAAGGTTTGTTCCTCATCAAACACCAATGTTGTATGAAAGAATTTCTCAGGGGCCATTCACGTCCCACTCTGTAGAAAAAAGTTCCTGAAGGGTTTGTTGCTGTTATTGCTGTTGGAGTTGTTTGTTGGTCAGTTGTTGGTGGGTGGGTGGGTGGGTTTTTAGACAGAATCTTGGGCTGGAGAGATGGCTCATGGTTAAGAGCACTGGCTGCTCTTGCAGAGAGACCCGGGTTCAGTTCCCAACACTCCTCGTGGCAGCTAACAACTGAGTGTGCGTAAGTCCTGGTCATGGGGATCCAGCGCTCTCTTCTGACCTCTGGGCATTGCACAACAACTGCACTTACATACATGCAGGCAACATACTCATAACACATAAAAATAAAAAGAGTAAGTAAAATAATAAAAGACAGGACTTCATGTAGCTCAGGCTGGCCTCAAACCCACTATGTAGCTGAGGGTGACCTTGAACTTGTGATCCCCCTGCCTCACACCCCAATGCTAAGATTAGAGTCTTGAAGAAACTACTTAGAGAAACAATACCAGAAAGGCCAGAGAGCTGGAGTTCACTGTCTTTCCACCACGTGGCGCTGGCTTGCAAGTCTGCACAATAAAGTGAGCTGAGCTGCCCAGAGCCCCATTCTGCTCATCAAAGAAATGGGCCATCTTACCCCATGGTAGACAAGATTCTCCACCCTGGCTACACATTAGAATGATGTAGACAAAGTTTAAAAGGTCACCAGTTGGGCTGGAGAGGTGGCCTAGCGGTTAAGAGCATCAACCGCTCTTACGGGGACCTGGGTTCGATCCAGCACCCACATGGCGGCCGAGAATGTCTGAAACTCCAATTCCAAAGAACTCCAGTTCCAGGGGAATCCGACACCCTTCTGACCTCCGTGGCATTGCATGACACGGGTGCACAAACTTGCATGCAGACAGTACATTGATACACATACAGAAATAAATAAATGCCAGGCATGTGGCGCATGCCTTTAATCCTACACTTGGGAGGCAGACACGCGATCTCTGTGAGTTTGAGGCCAGCCTGGTCTACAGAGTGATTTCCAGGACAGCCAGGCTACAGGGAGACCCTGTCTCAAAAGAACCAAAAAAAAAAAAAAAAAAAAAAAAAAGGTCACCAGTGCTGAACACGGGTCTTCAGTGGAACACATGCATCCACGGGTTACTGCTATTATTTGATCATTTGGGGTTGTTTGGTTTTGAGCATCCAGGTCATTATAATGTGCAGCCAAGATGGAAACTACACTGCACCATCCTAGGTTGGCAAATAAACATTCATGAAAATAACTGAACACCATGGAACTCTAGGCAGGGATGTCGGTCGATGGCCGAGCCACACCCAGAACCCCAGGCTTCTGAGGCAACCCATTTGATCTGCACGCTTCTGTTTCCTCTCCCTACATATGTCACACATTGTGAGACTGTGGAGCAAGGGAATGGGGCTTATCGTGACATCCGGGGACCAAGATGGAACTCTGCTCGGCTCTGGACAGTATNGTCTCCTGTAGCCCCAGCTGTTCTGGAACTCACTCTTAGACCAGGGCCTTTGAAGCTCACAAAGATCCGCTACTCCTCCTCCACGAGTGCTTAGATTAAAGGCGGTGGCCGCCACGCCGGCGGCACTGACTCTTTCATCACCGAGCTCCACCCCCAGCCCTGGACCCACCATCTTGGGCTGTCGCATCTAGCTGAAGCTCTTGCTCTTTGGGGACTCTGTAGAGACGATCACAAGATACTGTCCAGAGCCGAGCAGAGTTCCATCTTGGTCCCCGGATGTCACGATAAGCCCCATTCCCTTGCTCCACAGTCTCACAATGTGTGACATATGTAGGGAGAGGAAACAGAAGCGTGCAGATCAAATGGGTTGCCTCAGAAGCCTGGGGTTCTGGGTGTGGCTCGGCCATCGGATCCGACACACTGCCTAGAGTTCCATGGTGTTCAGTTATTTCATGAATGTTTATTTGCCAACCAGGATGGTGACAGTGTAGTTTCCATCGTGGTGCACATTATAATGACTGCGATGCTCAAAAACAACAAACAACCCCAAAATCAAATAATAGCAGTAACCCGTGATGCTGTCTGTTCCACTGAAGACCGTGGTTACAGGAACTCGTGAGCGTTTTTTTTTTTCTAGTTTTTTTTTTTTTTTTTTGGTCTTTTTGAGACAGGGTCTCCCTGTAGCTCTGGCTGTCCTGGAAATCACTCTGTAGACCAGGCTGGCCTCAAACTCACAGAGATCCGCGTGCATCTGCCTCCCAAGTGCTAGGATTAAAGGCATGCGCCACCATGCCTGGCATTTATTTATTTCTGTATGTGTATCAATGTACTGTCTGCATGCAAGTTTGTGCACCCGTGTCATGCAATGCCACGGAGGTCAGAAGAGGGTGTCGGATTCCCCTGGAACTGGAGTTCTTCTGGAATTGGAGTTTCAGACGGTTCTCGGCCGCCATGTGGGTGCTGGGGATCGAACCCAGGTCCTCCGTAAGAGCGGTTGATGCTCTTAACCGCTAGGCCACCTCTCCAGCCCAACTGGTGACCTTTTAAACTTTGTCTACATCATTCTAATGTGTAGCCAGGGTGGAGAATCTTGTCTACCATGGGGTAAGATGGCCCATTTCTTTGATGAGCAGAATGGGGCTCTGGGCAGCTCAGCTCACTTTATTGTGCAGACTTGCAAGCCAGCGCCACATGGTGGAAAGACAGTGAACTCCAGCTCTCTGGCCTTTCTGGTATTGTTTCTCTAAGTAGTTTCTTCAAGACTCTAATCTTAGCACTTGGGAGGTGGAGGCAGGGGGATCACAAGTTCAAGGTCACCCTCAGCTACATAGTGGGTTTGAGGCCAGCCTGAGCTACATGAAGTCCTGTCTTTTTATTATTTTACTTACTCTTTTTATTTTTTATGTGTTATGAGTATGTTGCCTGCATGTATGTAAGTGCAGTTGTTGTGCAATGCCCAAGAGGTCAGAAGAGAGCGCTGGATCCCCTGGAACCGGACTTACGCACACTCAGTTGTTAGCTGCCACGAGGGTGTTGGGAACTGAACCCGGGTCCTCTGCAAGAGCAGCCAGTGCTCTTAACCACTGAGCCATCTCTCCAGCCCCAAGATTCTGTCTTAAAACCACACCCACCCACCCACCAACCAACTGACCAAACAAACAAACTCCAACAGCAATAACAGCAACAAACCCTTCAGGAACTTTTTTCTACAGAGTGGGACGTGAATGGCCCCTGAGAAATTCTTTCATACAACATTGGTGTTTGATGAGGAACAAACCTTCAATTTCCCTTTTATTAAAGCTAAGCTTTGGTACAGTGAAATGTACTCTTGTCTGCTTCTGCAAGGTCTCGCTGATCCCATCTCAGTGTCTTGTCAGTTTCTGACTTGATGACCTGAACAACAGGGGTGTAAAGAGCCAGGAGGGAGTACAGCCCAGCCCCACTATCCTCTCCTTGACATGCAGAAGACATTATGTGATTGATCTGTGAGTCCAAGGAATATCTGCAGTATCTCCTTGGTGGAGACTTACCTTAACATTGGGGGTAACCTCATCTACTATATGTGGTTACTTTTAACATTAATTGAACTTTAATCCATTGCCCTGTAACTCACAGGACTGGTGGGGACCCTGCTACTGGGAACAGTAGCCCCTTTTCTAGCTGATTCTTGGCCCTGAGGATTGGTTTCCGGGCTGAATCAGCAATTATTCATAAGTCCCGGCTTTTAGTCTCCTCTCTAACCAACCTGCTGCTCTCTATAGATCTGTTTAAGTCTTTGTGGATAAATGTTTTGCCTGCATGTATGTATGGGTTACACATATGTACAAAGCCTGCAGAGGCCAGAAGAGGGTATTGGATGCCCTTGAACTGGAGTTATAGCTGGTTGTTAGCCAGCATGCAAATGCTGGAAACAGAACTCAGGTCCCTTGCAAGAACAGCCAGTGCTCTTAACTACTGAGCCATCTCTCCAGCCACTACCTAGACCTGTTTTAAAGGTGCTAAAAGTGAGACTTTGGGGATGAAGGTGTAGCTCAGGCATAGAGTGCTTACCTAGCTAGCATGCACGTGGTCCCAGGTTTCATCCTGAGCATTGGGGGTAAGATGGCGCTCTCCTCCTTCTCTTTCTGCAGTCCAGTCTGGGTAAGTGATTTCTCCTTGGTCCAAAGGCATAGAGTCCCTGTTCTAGTGGAATGGTGGGTGGACCTTTACCCAGTCAATTTCCAGTTACTTTGACATAAGGCTGGTAGACAGTGCTTTCTCTGTATTTTCCTGGAGGCAGGAAATGTGCTGCACAAGGTTCCCAGTGCAGGACAAGCCATGCCGTTCCTGTGCCCAGTGCAGGACGAGCTGTGCTGGTGTTTCTTCACTGGGGCCACCCGAGAGGCTGCAGGTGAGTGGTGGTGAGCGGGGACTGGAGGACCTCACAGGCGCTGGTCTCTGTCTTCTCCCAGCCCTTCCTGCTTAATGATGGCTACTACTAAACCTTCCTTCACTTGCTAGGTCTTTGGCTCTTGTTAATACACCACTTTCCTTAGGAAAGCAGATACTTTATGTTGCCTTCCCTCTCTCTCCCTCCCTCCTTTCCTTTCTCCCCCCTTCTTTCTTCTCTTCTTGTTTCCTTCCTTCCTTCTTCTTTCCCTTCCTCCCTCTTTCCTTCCATTTGGCAGTACTAGGGATTAAACCCAGGGCCTCATGCATGCTATGCAAGCCCTCTACCAGTTGCAGCCATCAATATCTAAGTATCAACAGAATCAAATTCTTCGTAGAGAACCATCCCATTTTTCTTGGAGGAAGAGAATGCTCTTGGACCAAATGAGGTCCTGGGTCAGGCAATCAGGAGCACTCACTAGAAGGGTGGCCTCCATTTGCTTCTTGTTCTAACTATGTGGACATCACAGTGTACCTGCACTCTAGCTTGAGAGGGGTCTGGGAGATATTCCCTGTGGGTCATCCAATTCCCTAGAGGTACTGAGATGGCTGTAAGTCAACCCAGCTCACTGTGAGATTGGAATTATGGGTATTGTATGGGTTAGGGTTAGGCAAACACTACTCTCTTTGTAGTCAGTTGAATTGGTTGTTTCTGGAAAATCTTATCTGGGGCTGGTGAGATGGCTCAGGGGATAAAGGCACTTGATGCCAATCCTGATGCCCTGAGTTCCTGAGTCTGATCTGTGGGACCCACATGGAGGAAGGAGAGAGCTAACTCCTACAAGCTGCCCTCATACCTACCTCCACATGTGCTTTGGCATGTGCATGCATGCATGCATGCATGCATACCTATACATACATACAACATAAATAAATAAATAATAAATAAATGTAAAAGTAATTTAAATCTTGTCTGGGTGAACTACTCACAATGTTCTGAAATGATTGACTTGTTTGTAAGTTGGACCTAATGGTCATGGTTAAAAACCTCCTAGTCTTAGGCTCAGCAATAAGAAAACAACCATTTTGGAGGTCTGGATTTAGAAGTAGTGTCAAATGGAATGGACAGTCATGAAAAGGAGATGATGGATCCACAGTGATTTAATTCTTGGTGATATTTTTCATTTTATGCAAATACCCAAAGGAAAAAAAGAAATCCTGGCTATTTGAAAGTAAAACAGGAATTTCCCTCCAAATAGTTGGTGTTTGATCAAGAGTCCTTTCACACATCTGCCAAGAGAGTTAAAACAAATATAGATGTTAAATAAAAGGCCCAGGTACCAAAGAGCAAAATTTAATGAAAGCCAGACGCGTTAAGTACGGATTCCCCTTGGGAAACGTCCGTCTCGTTCAGAATTTCCCCATTGCTCTATTTTTAAGAAAAGTGTAGTAAAAATACATAATACAAGTTAACTTTTTGCTTGCTTTTGTTTTTCCTCCACACATCCACTGGGGGGCATCTCTTTCCGGAGTCGTGGACCCCCACGCAGCACAGACCCTCATTTCCAGTAGAGTCCCTATCCAACCACGGCGCTGGTAGGCTCAGTGGCTGGGGAGTATCTTCCCAGGCCATAGGCAAATGTTTTGAAGCAGGTGATCGTAGAGGGTTAGTCCCAACTCTTCCTAGATGCAGGCTTCCTAGTGGTGGGTCACGCCAGACTCTACAGTGCTAGGCAAGGGCCTGGGGGACATTAGCTGGCAGTAACAAAAGGTGATGATCCATCTCAAGGGCACTGCTTCACGTACCGTCTCCATGTGAACCCAGGAGAAACTGAACAATCAGGTGAAGAGCTGGCTTTGGGATATTTCTCTGCTATGGCTGAATGGAGGGAGAACAAGAGAAACATAGAGATGGTGGGTGTCCACTGAGGGCATCTGCAGAAGGAGCCAGTCATACTGCACCGAACCCTAGATAGGCTTCAAAACCTTTGGCTTGCCCACTGCCAATGAGGACCCCCGGAGGAGAGGGCTGGGTAGACGCAGGGTTAGAGAACGCAGTCATCAGCAGAGGCTGTGACACACGGAACTCTCTGGAGCATGCACCTGGGAGAGCCGGGTGACAGTTGCACCAAGAACCAGAGCTGGGGTCTCCACAGCTGCGTGCCAGGGACTCCCACTTCCACCCAAAGGTTCCTGTGATCTGAGCTTTTCCCCATGATTCTTGTCACTTTCCCAGTCTGGTTGTCACAGCTTTGAGTGTAAAGATTATGGTCACTGGAATACAATGTCCTTACTCTGTCTTAGCTGGGGGGGAGGTCAGTCTTCTTGGGCTAGAAGATGGGGTCAGGTACCTTAAGGTTCCCCTGAAGTCATTGTCAACTTAATCTGTCTCCCTGTCCTTTTCCAAATAACTGGGCCCCTCTTATCTTTCTAAAGATCTGATTGCATGCTTAAGCGATACTCTATATTAATATAAAATCTTCAGTTCTCTGAATCGACGTAACTCTAAACTTCATATTTGGTCTCCCGAATTTAGGACAGGGAATATCATGGAAGATTCTGTTCCGTATGGGCTTTGATGAGCTTCCAGAATTCCTTACCACCTTTCTTTTGTCCTTTTACAGCATGCTTCCTCATGCCAGAGGTTCCACAGAGATCTCCTACATGGACCCTCCACAGGAATCCTGTCCAGATGTCCAGCAAAGGAAAAACAACATTTACGCCCCAGACCTCCCTGACTTCAGCTCTTCCAGGGTTCACCGTGGTTCAGGAGGCCAGTTGCTCTTTGGTTACTACACTGCCTCTGAACCTGAGCATCACAAAACATGCTTCTTGGGGCTGCGATTGACTGTGAAAAGTTGGGCCGTGCTTGGCCCTGGAACCTTATGGGAATCTTCTTCCCAGCGGCAGTCACCTTCGCATGTCCTTCTCTGCCTATGCATCTGCCCTAGCCCTTTCTTCACCACCCCCAGTCTGAGTTGCTTTTCATTAGACATTCTCCACTAAACCAGGGCTTAGGGAGTGTTCTGTCTGAGAAAGGCAGCACTTCAGCAGTGTCTGTCTCCATCCACGACCTGGGGCCAAGGAATAGAAGGTATTGTGGAGAGCCCCCGTGGCCCATGGGATTGAAGCTTGCTTTATTCCCTTTCTTGCCTGTAAGGCGGAACCAGTCTTGAATCTTCAATCTGGAAACTGAAGAGTGATGGGGAGAGTGGGGGGTTAGAATGAGAAGCAGGAGGGGTCTAACAGAACCTTCGACCATGGATATTATTAGTAAGGAAAAAAAAAACTGCACACACTAAGACACATTAACAACTGAATTAAAATTAAATGGTCCCACTTCCTTAATATCCCAGTGATTCCATTTTTAGAGTCGTCAGCCTTCAGTGGTTAGGGTTACCCTCATTATTGCAGTGCAGAGTTAGTCGTCATCCTCACTGAGCGAATGGAACATCCTGGAAGGTAAGACTCAGAGGACTGGATTTTGAATTCTTCAGGGACATCAGCTGAATTGTCCTCTGTGTGGTCATGGTGGTTGGAGGTGATATTTCATTTCATTGTCGTTTTTTGGCACTGAAGGGCTTGGGATGGGGCTGGGGGAGCCTGAGCCTGCTCCCCAAGGGGGTCCTGTCTGTTCCAGTTACAATCCCGTGGCTCCCAAGGGCATCCCTGAACTGTGGCTCATGCACGGAATGGATTGCATGGATTTGGGGAAGTCGTGGCTGACCACCCGGCCGTTCTCCCCACTGCTGCCTCCTCCGCTGGCCCCTGCCCCACTGTTCCTTGGGAGGGTCGACGTCCGTATGGCTTCGTTGATGGATTGCTGTGGGATCAAACAGAAACCCTTTTCAGGAGGACCGGGGGTTCTTCCCCAGGTCCTTGCAGTGACTGGAAAAGGGGGATGAGTCAAGACTGGACTGAAAGGCTAACCCAACTCTCTTCCATGCACGAGCTCACAAAACTAGTGTGGGTGAGACTTGGCCATTCTTACTTCTTCCCTGGCATACGGAGCCCTTTTCTGATCTAGAATTCTGAACCCCCAGGAGCCACAGGTGAGTAGCACCCATCTGATGTGGAAGCATGTGACCCTGTGACACGCAAGCATGGCCTCTCTTTCCTTCAGCTCATGACTTGTTCTTTCCAGTCTCATCTTACGCATCTCTTTCAAATGAGTCCTGTCTTCTCTTAACCTTCCCTGGGCCTAGACTGAGGGAGCTCCGAGATCTACCTAATTCTTCATCCTGGGAGTGGAACATGTCCTTGGTGCTGTTGATAATTGTAAATATAGCACTACCAGCAAGCAGGGAGCTCCTGGGAGGGGGGGTTTAAGAGTTTGTATCCTGATACCGGCTCACCAGCTACTTTGCTGTTGGCTTTAAAATCTCCATGTCTATAAAATGTGACTACTCTAGATACCTATAGCTCTCTTCCTCCTCCTCCTCCTCCTCCTCCTCCTCTTCCTCCTCTTCCTCCTCCTCCTTCTCATTCCCCTTCTCCTCTTCCTTTTCTTCTTTTTTCCTCTTCCTTTCCTTCCTCTTCTATCTAGTAAAAAAGGTGATACTGCATGGAAAGTACTTTTTTAAATGTTAAGGGAAATTGAGGAGGTTTTATTGTTGGTTTCAAATGATTTTCTTCAGAAAAACCAGAATCCTACTTCTAGCCCCACATGGTCAGGGTATATAGGACTCATTGGAATACATTATTATGCAGAATGTGATGGCAAAGGGTCACAAATGAGTGAGGACACAAGTAAAGCCTTATCTGTGGCACCTGCTTCCCCAGCACACAAGACCTGCAAGTCTGGACTGACACATGGAACCATGTTGCTCTCTTTGGGGTTTTAGGGTGTTGAGATTCTGGGTCTGGGAGCAACTCAAGGATCACATAGCATCAGATGTGTTAAGTGGAATGTTGGAGAGCACAAGCTAGGTCGTGACTCATGTCCTGTTGGACAAGAGGAAGCGTACTGTTCAGAGATTGGAGAAAGAACGTCATGGTGTGAGATTCCTACCTGTCTCCTTCTGCCCACTTCTAACTTCATACAAGTTTTGGGGGTGGGATTTTGTTTCTTGGTAAAAATCCACATGAAGCAGAAGAGTTGTCAGTGGATTGAAAGGTTTCTTGGAGTCCCTAAGACCAGCGTGTCCACACCACCTTGGCCGGATGGTGGTCCCTCCTGCAGTGCACTTGCCTCGTGCCAGGAACACTCTCTTATTCCCAAGTGTCATCTTATTAAAGAGAGCCATGCTACTTCAATCCCCAGCCATCCTGAGAGGGGAGCACATAATTAGATGATTAATAGAAAATGTTCTTGAATTTATCTAAAAAAAATCCATAGCCTAGACTCCTTTTGAAGATGTCCTGAATTTGTTCTTTCAACATGAGTGACACATAGAAGTCAGTCCTGTGGTCAGATGGAAATAAACACAGCAAGTCTGATCTATTTTTTTTTTTTTTTGCTATCCTTTTTCTTACTGGAAATTCTGACTGTTTTAAAGTGTTATTTCTTGCCGGGCGTGGTGGCACATGCCTTTAATCCTAGCACTCGGGAGGCAGAGGCAGGTAGATCTTTGTGAGTTCGAGGCCAGCCTGGTCTACAGAGTGAGTTCCAGGACAGTTGGGACTACAGGGAGACCCTGTATCGAAAACACCAAAAAAAAAGTGTTATTTCTTTCAGAAATATTTTACCTATTATTTTTATTTTACGAGTGTTTTGTCTGCATGCATGTAAGTATACCCACGTCTTGTGATGTCCACAGAGGTCGAGAGAGGTGTCAGATCCCCTGGAACTATGTTAACCTCCATGTGGGTGCTGGGAATTGAACTTGAGCCTTCTGCAGGAGCAGTCAGTGCTCTTAACCACTGAGCCATCCCTCCAGCCTCTGTTCTTTCTTTTTTTGGAATCCAGGTATCAATTAGAGGTTAAGAGTTTAAACAGGAATTTGGGTGTGGGTAGGGAGAGGACAGGTTAACTAAAACTAAGCATGTAATGAAAACCTCTTTTGGAAATCCATTACTTTGTAAGCTAATTAAAAAATATAATGAAGGGGGTGGAGAGATGGTTCAGTGGTTAAGAGCACTGACTGCTCTTGCAGAGGATCCAGGTTTGATTCCCAGCACCCACATGGCAGACAACAAGTGTTGTAACTCCAGTTCCAGGGGGATCTGATTCCCTCTTCTGAATTCTGTGGGCAATGCATCACATGGGTGCATTTACACACATGCAGGCAATACACTCACCCACATAAAATAATAAAAATCTTAAATATATGTATATATTAAAAAAGAAGGAATTTGAACACAGGTGTCCTGAATGGGTGGACATTGCTTCCCTTGGAAGGCATAGGCTATTAAATAAAAACCTCTGTGGGGGCTGGAAAGATGGCCTAGCGGCTAAGAGCGCCAACTGCTCTTGCAGAGGACCCGGGTTCGATCCCCAGCACCCACATGGTGGCTGAGAACCGTCTTTGACTCCAGTTCCAGCGGAATCTGACGCCCTCTTCTGACCTCTCCTGCACTGCATGACACGGGTGCACAAACCTACATGCAGACAGTACATTCATACACATAAAAAATTAAAAAGAATGGTCAATGCCAGGCACAGGTGCTGCTAAGGGAAGCTGCGGAGGCCCTAACACAGGCTACTACCGTTGTTCTTGACTCCCCACCATATCCTATTGCTCACACACTTGGTTGTGAGACAGAGAAATCAAGCTGGGACGGACACAGTAACTTCCTTCCTCCTGGCCGTCTTCCCCAGTGCTGGAAGGTGCCATGCGGGCTTCCGGGGGAGGAGAGTCATCAGGGCCAGGAACACCTGCCCAGCGTTGCAGCAGTGGCACACAGGTTATGGGGCAGCCAGTTGCTTTCTGTTTGGACTTGAGGCCTGCTCAACAGGAAGGAACTCATGTCTGGTACTATACACCTGATCAAGGGCTGTGGCTAAAAGGCCATAGGGGGAAGCTGCTGTTCTTTTGTTAAGTGGATATGTTGTCAAGGTGGTTTCTAAATACTTAAGTTTACATTCATAGGTCAATGCTTAACCTCAGCCAGAGTATCATCTTTCTGTAGCAATCAGCAGTTAATGCAGAGAGACTCATAATTGGTCCCAGTGCTGAGATTAAGGGATGGTGAGTGTTCAGCTCTAAATGGGACATCTCTGTCAACTTCCTGCCCCACCAAGGTTCAGAGACAATCTCTTACTTGGGAGAAGAAAGAACGTAAGAGCTAGAGGATGGGGAGGAATGTGTGAAGTTCTGTCTTCTGGACAGGACGGGGTCCTTGCACCGCAGCTAAAGCCAACAAGATCAGTCAGCATTCCGTCAAACAGTTGGACTTTGTGGGTTACAAAAAACAAAAACAAAAACAAGAGGACACATAGGTGGAAGGGGGGAGAGGTTGGGTGGTGGGTCGTGTTGGGAAGAGTGGAAGGTGGGGTTGATGGTAGATAGGATCAAGATACATCATATACATGTATAAAATTGCCAAAGAATAAATAAAATCTGTGATTCTGACAGCCCCCCCCCCCATGCGGGGCTCTGCCATGTGGGTTGTCCCCTCAAACCCTGCTCTTTCTGCACCCTCCCTTGGCACTCCTCCACCAAAGATAGTGTGACTCGGATCGCATGCTTCTGAGTTAAAGGCCAAATAAACAACGCTGGTGCTGTGCAGGGGAAAGCTGGCTGAGAATGGAAGAGTTCGTGCTGACTGGTTCTTACCCAGGAGGAAGTTGAAGAGAGGGTTACATTTTAATTGTGCTGGGGGAAATATGGAACCTTCTATAGTGTTACTTGGAATCTCTAGCCTTTAGAACTTCTCTCTGCCGTGTTCCTTTAAATAAATTGTGGGGGGTGGGGCGGGGGGGGTGGGTGCACCTGTGTCTGTGTGTAATGGACCATAGTCAACCCAGAGTGTCATTTCTCAGGAGCCACAAAACTTGTCTCTCCCTGGAACTTGAAGTTTGCAGATTCGGCTGGGCTGGCTGGCCAGCAAGTCCCAGGGATCTGCCTAGCCCTGCCTCCCTGGCGCTGCGATCACAAGGGCACATACTCTGATTTGCTTTTTCCACATGTGCTGAAGTTGGCAAATCTTTATGAATTTGTCTTAGGGAGAAGGTTCAGGGCACAGTTGACACTGGAACCCACTGCTATTTGAGAGAACTCGGCAGGGCCTGTCACTAACCATCTCTGACATTACAACACTAGCATCCGTTTCCTAGAAAGCCGAGGGCTGCCCGGAGGCTCCTCCCCTAGCACAGGTAGGCACCACCCCTTTTCCTGGCATCCTTGCTGATGCAGGCAGGGTTAAGTGATACAGTTTCCCAATCACATGCCCATGTTTAAGGCAACAGTTATCTGACCTAGTGACACAGTAGATGACTTTCTAAGTAGGGGTTCTTCCTATACCCCTATATTATAGATAATCTGTCAATCACTAACGTGATGCAGGCCCTTGCCTTTGGGAAGGGTCGTTCTCTCCTGTTCCCCTTTGATATTCTGGCCATTATTATTTTTTAAATTGTTTTATTTTATTGTTTGATTGTTTTTGAGACAGGGTCTCCCTATAGCCCTGCTGGTCCGGGCTATCCTTAAAGCACATTCTTAGACTTGTTTTGAAACTCTAGGGTAAAAAATAGGGAGTGAAAAGGCTTGCCTCAAAGTTCTTGCTTCTTTAGAGGTTCAATTCTGCAGTGCCAAATTCATCCTAACCTCTGAGTCCTGCCTTGCTACGAGGACTCTGCTCAGCCTCTGAATGATAGGGAATATCCTAATCAAAACTCAGATCTCATAGTAACCTCATTCAGCACACACGTAAAGAAGCCGATGACGTCCGGTCACCAACAATGCTCCCTCTGGATTGTAAGGCCCTCAGCTGCTCACTAATGGCAGTGTAGACCCTCAGTTGCTGTGGCTTAACCCGCCCCCCCCCCGCCATGTTGGCATAGTCACATGCAGTTCTGAAAGGGCAGCTGCTCTGCTGGCCATGGGAGAGCTGGAGAGTATTTTCCTTTGGAAGCAAGGTAGTAAGTGATAAAGACCCTGAGCGTCATTATTGGCTGAGGACAAATATTCCATTCTATTTTCCTCAGCAGAGGATCTAAGATTCTATCCAATTCAGAATGTGCCTTTGCTGATATGTTTCTGTGACTCTATGATAATTCACACTCTTAATGCTGAGGGACCTGAAGTCCCTTCCTGAGCTTCCAGCTCATCCCCGATACCTCAGTGTTTCTGTCCTATCCTTGCCAGTAGAGAGCTCGGGGTCTCTGACCTGGTCATCCCTTGCCAACATCACTCTCCAGGTGCTCGACTCTGCTGACCACTCTGCTCTCATTATCCCCTCCAAAAGAGATGCCCGCATCCTCCTGCATTACACTCATTGCACAGGTCAACGTCTACTACGTTTCCCTCCTCCGTGAAGCCCGAGGTGGGGAGGCATGTCTGGCTCATTCCTGGCTGCATCTCCAGTGCTGAGTGTTACCCTCCTACCTCCTATTCGACACCCGTGTGTTCTGTTCATGACACATCAAAGGGGAAAGAGTCTCAAGAGCACACAGCAGGGGTTGTACACTGCAGCTCGCCTCAGTGGGGAACGTTAGGATGGAGACGCATTTTATCTCTGTGGCTAGTGCTCGAGAAACACAAGGTGTGCGCTTAAATATTATCAATCACCACACAGCTGGGGCAAGAGAGAGCTGTCCATGAGTGTCTTGGCTAAAACCAAGGGCTTTGTGGAGGCTATGGTTTAACTCTGCTCCTTCTAGCTCCCAGGTTTCGTAACCATGCTGGGGCAAGCTATGCTTCTTCTCAGCCTCTTTTGCTTCATGTGCAGATCCATAAGGGCATGCCGCCTGGCCAGCAAGCCGAACTGAAAGCTACTAGCCTCCCCTCCTTTCTTCTCTGGATTTCTCTCCTCTCCTTTCCCCACGGTGCGTGCTTCCTCCTCTCCTTTCCCCACACAATGGCCACAGAAGGTCTCATTCAATTATTGCGGTTGCCCTGAGCTAGTTTAGTGGCTCCAGGCCCTAAGAGATGGCCAAACACTGTGACCAGGGAAAGACAGATGGGAGGAGCTGTATCTCAGTGTGACGCTATGGGCTGTGCAAAGAGCAAATTGCTTTTGGAGAAGGCAAAGCACCTCATCTGAGCAGCCAGTGGAGTGTCTTCCACTTACCTCCTTTGGATAAGAAAGGATGGATGGAACTTCAAAAAACGAAGGGCCAGATTGATTAATAAAATATCTGTTCTGCAGTTGGAAAATAGAAAATTCTATCAGGAGTCCTGGACCCTGTGCATAAGCCATGCCAATGCCTGGAACTGACTGCGGGGGACGGTGGTGGAAGGTTTGAAGGAATGGTTCTGGGGGGCCCTGAAGGCTTCTGAGAAATTTAACATCTTCATTGTACAGGGAGGAGGGGGCTATGTCCAAGACGCTGCACTGTGACACAATGGCCTGCTAAGGATTCTCATCAGACTGACTTCAGTGATGGTACCTCATGGTATCAGTTTGAAGAAGATTCCGGCCTTTAGTCCCTAGCCTGGGTTAGTGTGAGTCACTATAGTCCCAGAGGGAGATGTCACCCCATTATACTTGATGAGCTATTATCGTGAATGCTACTGATCAATGTTGTTATTTATTAAGGGTGTGCTGTGGTGTGGGGATCCTGCAAAGCCATTTAACCTGTCATTCCATATTATCCTCATAATAAGTTTATGAAGCATGTACTGCTACTGTCCCCATTTTACAGAATAACAAGGATCAGTGAGCCATTAAAACCTGTCCAAGATGGCAGAGTGAGGAAAGGAGTGGGTGGAACCATCCCGACTTTCCTCCTCAAGACTTCTCTTTACCTCCGTAGGATACTGCATCCTGGGCCACTATAGAAGGAGCTCCTGAGTGCTGACCATGACTAACTGTGGTCCATGGGGAAGGGCGGTGGGCTGCGAAGACTGTAGCTTGCCTGGCTCCTGGCCTGGATCCCTCTTGGCTGCTAAAGCATCCTTTCCCTCTCTTTGGATGGAAGGGAAGGAGAGTCTGTAGGCTCATGGTTTAGATGAAACTGGTAAAGAAACCTTTGCTTAGGGCTTAGCCAAGCTCTGTGGAGGACTTAGGGTGGGAGTGGACAGCTGTGTTGAGATTTGCCTTTTCCAGTAGGATGTGGACGTGAGTGAGCTGGTCAAGGGAGGAGCGGGGTGTGCTTGGGTCCCCTGGCCAAATGCCGCCATGCTTCCAGCCCTTGTTATTTGCATTATGTAATGGGGAAGCTGCCTTTTAAATGGGCCCCATGGGATGGGAGACAGGGCGAGGGATCCGCTGGCACAGAACACGGGGGGTGTGGTTGGATAGAACATGGTGGGGGTGGGGAGGGAACAGCAGGTTGCCAGCGAAGGCTGGGGGCCGGGGAGGCAGATGGAGCCATGACGCGGGAACGCTGCATGCCAGGACAGACGCTCTCAGTGCCAGAACATGAGGTTCTTTTTCCAACCCCCCCTCCCCCTTACAGAACTGAACACAGAGCTTCCAAGCAGGAGAATGACAGATATCCTGGTCAGAACTGATCCTGGATGTCCTCAGGACAGTGGCCAAGACAGGGAGAGACTGGTCAGTGCCTTTGCTGTGGCCTAATGGTTGTGTACCCAGCTTAGGAGGAACAGAATATGGACACCTGGGCTGTCTAGAGCCTATCACAGGAGAGCAAACTCTAGGAATGGATCTTATTTATCTAGTCAAGACAAAGGGACAGCCCAGGCCAAGACACCTACTGGGAGGAGATCCCCTTGTAGTCTGAAGAATGTTTGCTCTTAATTTCTGCCTCTTCCCACAAGCCTTCTCCAATTCTTCCATCCTGTAAGTTCCCTTGGGCCTTTGTGTGTACACCGGGGTGGCCTCAATGAGTAACTTTTCTTTGTGTGTTGTATGTACATGTGGGTGTGTGCATGTGTTCCTGCCACGACTAGAGGCCAACACCAGGTATCTTGCTCAGTTACTTTCCTCCTTGTTTTCTGGGTTTTCATTGAACCCAGGCTTATCAACTTAGCTAGGCTGGCAGGCCAGTGAGCTCTGGGGTCCCTCGTCTCTCTCCAGGGTGCTATTTTAGATGTGAACTGCTATACCCAGTCTCTGTGTGGGTACTAGGGATCAGAACTAAGTTCTCAAATGTGCATGACAGGCGCTTTACTGACTGAGCTATCTCTCCAGCCCTGAGAATCTTATTTGTATACATTTTTGTTGAAGTTCCAAGGTACCGAAGGTCATAGACACCTCAGTCCTCTGCTTTCTCGTGATGTTCACAGGACTGACTTCTATGTAAATTTGCTCACTGAAGCTTAATGATGCAACGTGAGGGGCTGTGATGGTAACTGCACTGGAGAGCTTCAGCTGTCAACGTGACACACCTGGGAAGAAGATCCCTCAGTTGGGGAATTTCCATTACAGCCTGTGGCCTTGTCTGTCAGGCATTTTCTTGATTACTGAGTGATGTGGAGGGTCCTGCCCACTCTGGGCATTACTACCCTTGAGCAGGTGGTCCTGGGTTGTGTACGAAAGCAGGCTGAGCACAGGCCAGAGGAGCAAGCCAGTAACAGCATTCCTTTGTGGCCTGTGCTTCAGGTTCCTGCCCTCAGCGACGGCCCTGACTTCCATGTTGGGCTGTGACCTGGGAGTTGTAAGCTGAAAGAAACCTTTTCTTCCCCAAGCTGGTTTTGGTCAGTGTTTTATCTTTGAATAGAAAGTAACTAGGATGATGACTTAACTCACAGCTTCCCTGGTATGCTTGAACCTGTGCTAAGAACCATTCAACTCTTCTGGTCAGCACCGTGGATGATGAACTCCTCGATCACTGGGGCGGCTTGTCCCACTTGGGTGCCTCTGTTACAAAGGTGGGTTTTGCCTACTGTAATCATGCTATTTCTTGTAGCTTTCAGTCGTTGCTTCAGTTGGAGTCCTTGGGACTCCATGAAACCAGTCTGTTTTCTTTTCCACATGCAAAGTTTTCTTGTTTTTACTGATAGCTCTTCAATACTAATTTCTCCCTCTCCAGTCACCTTAAGCTGTGTTCAGTGTGGTTTGGGGTTGTTGAAATCATTTCATGACCTTTCTCTAAGGATGATTTTTCTCTGTCAATGTCTGTCTGGCAATATGGAAGCTTAAAAGGACCCAACTGACCAAACCAGGCAGCATCGGCTGGAGAATGGGGTGAGTACACCCCTCATCGTGGGAGCCTTCCTTCCATTTGAAATGACTTCGGAAAGACCAGCCCTTATGGTCAGCCTTTGCTCTCGCCATGCTGACTCGAGCTCCTGATCTTTAATCTCCCTGACCTGTCCCTAGTGGATGCAGTTACCTCTGCACTGTTTCGCTGGCCGAACCCTGTCTTCACCTCTTTTGTTTTTTGGTCTTTTCAAGACAGGGTCTCTCTGTAGCCCCAGCTGTCCTGGCACTCACTCTGTAGACCAGGCTGGCCTTGAACTCACAAAGATCCGCCTGCCTTTGCTAGGATTAAAGGCATGCCCACCACTTGGCTGTCTTCACCTCTTTCTATTGGCTGCCTCTGCCCCTGTCCATTTCCAGGTGATGGCTCTCTGCTCCTCCCAGCCCCCAGGTGACCTCAACCACCTGTCCCTTCCCGCTCTTTCTAGCAAAGAGCCTCTCGGGAAACCCAGCTGTGCCACAGGAAAGGTTAAGAAAGAGGCCCAGGAAGACGATGGCACCTTCATCCGCTTCGATTCGCTGCGGGATTTGTAGCAGAACTCGATTAGGGCCACCAGCATGGCCAGTCCCAGCCCCCCGATCAGGATGTAGAACACGCCTGCCACGTTGCTGAGGCTCAGGGCACTCGTCTTGTCCTGAGGGGAGGAGGGAAAGGAGGGGAAGGGAAGAGGAAGTGAGTCAAGGAGCTGGAGAGCACCAGGCGGCAGCACGTTTATACGCATCCACTCAGCCCCACACCCTCTTTGGCAGTCCTAGGAGTTAGACATTCCCTTTATCCATTGGCTGGATGGCCAATGCTACCCGGGGGAAAATGCACGTGTATTGTGTAGATATAAAATTTCCAAGCATCTGTGGTCATGTGGACTTCTAATTATGTCCCTCCCTAATGCCTTTTGTGGGGTGGGAGATGTCACAAAAATTTAGGCTAGCCTTGAGCTTAACCTGTTCTTTCAGAGAACCATGTCCCTTGCTTTGCGCTCTGCATCTACCCCATCCCTCTGTTGCCGGGCAACACACCAGCCTTGCTCGTTCATGTCTCTGAATGTTTTTGCTGAGAGTTGGTATCAAAGTGAACTTTCTTCTAGATGTACATTTGATTTCAATTTAATAAGACAGCTACTGCGCATATAATTCAGACCAAGTGATGCGTACCTTTAACTCACTGCTCTTGGTCCTAATTTAGGGGAAAACCTGGGGGGCTTGGAATGGCAGAAAGGCACTGAGCTAGAAAAACGGCTCTATTAAACCCTAATAATTATGCTTAATTGCTGTCATTTTTTTTTCCTATTGGAGGTGTGTGCTAAAATAGCTGTAGGCAGACCTGGGTAGCTAGATTTAGAAATCCTAGTTATAGTGAACCAGGTTTTCTTTGGAGAATTGAAGTCATAGAAAAGGGTGCTGAACTCCCCGAAGCCTGGGGAAAAGTACTAGTGTCAAAGGTGGGGACAGAATCCTGCTTGTGGAGCCTGATAAGGGCACTGGTGTGAGAGACTATCCTCAAGTCCTTTAAAATAAGACAAGGGAGGGACAGTACCTTCTTAGGCAGTGAGACCAACTAACCAAAGCTGCTGGCCATGGTGGGAAGCAGTGGCTGTGAAAGTGGGTACCCCTCCACCAAATTCTCATGTAGGCAAAAGAATGCCTTTCTAGTGTTGGAGGAATAATCATTCCCACAGTCGTGGTGGCTTTAACATCCTTGTTTATGTCGTTCGTTAAGGTTCATGTCTCATGAAATCAAGATGAGATGTGTATCTAGGCTGGCTCATTTGCATGGCCCTGGTGGCTGGTTGGTGGCACTGGACAGGGTGGTGGCTTTTAAATCCTGGTGTGTGTGTTATTTTTCAGGGTTACAGGGGAAGCACACACGGGGTAGACTGTAGGGTTCTAGGAACTCTGACCTCTCCTCAAGAAAATCTGGGCACATGGAAGGGTATTTATTTCCTGTCAGGAGCCTTTGCCCTCATTGACAGGGTGTTCTGTCCAGGGCTTGGTGGGGTTGGAGTTGGCAGCTGCAGCTGACAGACAGCAGCATGCCTTCCCACCCTGGAAACAGCCCTGGCCAGCAGAGCCCAGTGATCTAAGCATAGTCCTTTGGTGGCTTTCTGAATCATTGTGGCAGAGGACTCTTGAATATGGACATGGGCATAGCTTGGCTTCTGAAATAGTGGGACAGTGATTCAGGGGGTCAAGTTCTCATCCTGTGGGCTAATGGCCCAATAAGAGCAATGTGAAAGGAGAGTTCAGTGCTTGACTCAAGAACTGGTGGAACGAGTAAATTCCCATTTTGTGTGATTTTCAGAATATCCTCTTTCTCCCAGTTTGTGGCTCAGAAGATACAGAATTCTTTGGCATCTTTAATAGAAATTCCTATTAAACTCTTCTGTCTAGACAGGGGCAGAGGTGAGGTGGTGGCAGGGGTCGGGGGGTATCTTAAGGTATGACTAGCTCACACCACAGCGAGGAGTAGGGAAGGTGGGAGTCAAGCTCATTGTCTTTCAACAGCAGGCACATAGTTTTCACTTCAGTCACCAAGGCTGGTTTCTTCTGTGTCTCCCAAGTTTTCTTTGGTCAGAGATGGTCTCATGGATAGGGGAGTGGTAGGCATTTCCTTATTCTGCCAGTGAATTCAGAGGCTCTGCGATTCTGCCTGCCTCCTTGGCTGTCCACTTGCATGTTTAGGAAGTAGGTGGGTTGGATCTTCATCTGCAAGTGGAGGAGGTGGGATGTTCTGTACAACAGTAGAAAGAAGACAGCCCAGTGACTGGGCATCTGGCTGTGTTTAGAGCGGAAAGCACCTCCTGCTCTTCCTTCTCCTTCTTTTTTCTCAGGATTAGGAGTTGAACCCAGGGCCTTGTGCATGCTAGGCAAATGCCCTACTACCGAGCTACACCTTTGTTTGTTTATTATAGAGAGACAGGATCTCACTATATATCCCAGGCTGGTCTTCAGGTTGTGATCTTCCTGCCTCAGCCTCCAAAGTACTGGGGTTATAGGCATGTGCCACCACAATCAGCTCACAGACCTGTGAAGGAGATTTCTGGCCCAGAGAAATGGCTGTGTGTGTGTGTGTGTGTGTGTGCAGCCACATGCTGTAGGAACTCTAGCACTTAGAGCAGATCAGTGTCAAGAATTTCTGACTCTGCAGAGACAATTCTGCAATGGCAGGAGGCAGGGGAGACTTCCGGAATCAAGGCAGAACCTGGGCCTTATAGTCACTAATATCAGATGTGACAAAACTGTCTGAATTTGACATCTCTTAGATGTTAAGAAGAACTAGTGGTTTTAATTCAGATAAGTTCATGTTTAGACAAGGTTTTGTGAGTCTCTTCTGTGTGTCACAACTTTATGCACGGAAGTAGGGATTGTGTTTTCTTGTCAGCGCTGGGAATTGAAGCCAATCTCAGGTGTGTCAGGCAGCTGCTTGCTGCTGGGCTTGAGCCCTACCTATTAAGTCCAGACCTTTCTAAAGGAGGCTTGAGGTCTTTTGGTCTATTGTCATGGCTGGCTCCCCTCCACACTCATTTTAGCCTATAATGGGCCATCCTGTGGCAATGACAAAAATCCCTTTATTTGAGGCCCAGAGCTCTGCCTCCTTCTCTGACCTACTGTGCACAACAAGGGGCTTCCTTGTGGACTTGGGCCAATAGCAATGTTCACATTCCATAGGCAAACCAGAGGCTTCCAGCCAGGCTAGGGGAAGGGCAGGCACCTGCTCCCCATCCATCACAGCTGAACTCTCCTTGAAGCTAGGCAGCTTGCTGGTGGGAGGGGAAAAGTCACAATTTGTCTCTTGCCAGGAACAGACAGAAAGTGACAGTATTGAGAAGAATGATGGGGGAAAAAAGGAAAAAAAATCATTTTGTAGGATTGTTGGGATGGTTGCTATGGTGACGACCCCCGCTCTTCAGTCTGTTCTCCTGAACGGCTCTCTTCCTTTCTTCCTCCTGTGTGGAAGGAGAATCTCCCTCTGTACTTCTCCTTGCTCTTCCCACGCACTGAGGAACTGTCCCAGATTCCCTGTTTCTCAGCCAACATCTCTTCCAAGAATGTTCAAGACTTCTAAGATTTGGCTAGCTTGGGTCTTCATAAGGAAGGCTGAGCAAGGCCTGAGGCTTGAAGCTTTCTTTAAGGCATACGTGGAAAGTTCTAGACGAAGCTAATGCCTCTGTCCATGAGAACTGTGGCTCCCACTGAGCCTTCGCTGCCCATCACTCATGGTCCGCTGAATCTGGACCAGTTTCTCGAAAGGTTCTGTTCCTTCTTGTCTTCCTGGTGCGGGCCCAGCAGAGCCCCACAGATTCAGCAGATTTTAGGGTGTTTCTGATGGGCTTGCCTTCCACAGGTTGAATCTGCAATTTGACTTTGCTGCTCTGGGCTGTGCAGGAGCATCTAGCTCTACAAAGACGGGCCTTTCTTTGGCTATAGGTTTTTCTCTTGTGTGTTTAAAACACTGGTATTTTGGAGCAAAGAGCATATTTCCGGGAATGGCTATTTTCTTGGGAATGGCAGATGAGCGGCTGGGTGAAGTTCCCCTGCCAGCCCAGAGTTAGAGGAAAAGCTGCTGGAAAGCAGGAGCGGCTCCACGCGGGGATCTGCACACAGATAAACAGTGCTGTCCCAAGGCACACGCTCTGCACAGGTAGTGATGAATGCTTTCAACGTGGCATGTTTGGGAAGACCTGACGGGGTCCTGTGAGGTCCACACACTGTGATCTTTGACTCCCATCCCAAGAGAACTAAAATATCCCAGGAGTTCTGAGATGGTGCTTTCATAAGTTCTCCCCCAGAGAATCACCACTTTAGGGGATGCACAAAAGGACGTCATGTTAATTGGCAATGTCTGCTGTTCTATTTCCAAAGTAGGCCAGTTCCCTAGGTTGAAATTCCCCCCAAGAGCAACACAGGATGAGAATTGGTTCATTGTAGTAATAACTGGTAAATACCATGCCATCGCGATGGCTGTGGGGGCTGCAGGGGTGGTTCTTCTCCGCAGCGAATGCCCAGGGTCCAGCAGCTGAACACTACTCAAAACACACTCACAGCAGAGACGTCGAGGAGCCTGAGTGGGTTGTGGATGAGAGTTCAAGCACTGGCAGAAGCCAAGGCCTCTTCCAAATGGGAGGATTCTTCCAGAAACTAAGGGCCTCATCTAGAGTAACGTGGGAGTCTCCATAGGAAAATCCCCAGCAGGACCTGGCTATCTGCCTGGACTATGCATTGTTGAGCAGGATTCTGTGTCTCCAGAAAATCATCCTGTTTCAATCCCAAAGTATTTCTGGTTCATATTCCAGAGGAAAATGTTCTCCCAAAGATGGGTTTCTAGCTAGTTTCCTCTTCCTCAGCAGCAATAGGAGAGTTGGAAGCATGCTGTTGGAACCGGGGTGGGATGCAATCTTCCCAGGGGAACTGCCCACTGCCGGCATGCCCACCTCCAGCATACAGTTCACCCTGAAGTCACTGGGCCTTTCAAAACCCTCATCTGTTCTGATTCACACAGACCAGAAGCCTCAATTCAGTTGGAACTAGAAGTCTCTCTGGTGTGGGGAGCGGAATGACTCTGGTCTTTGCTGCAGGGGTCTCTCCTCATCCACTTTCCTTTGACTAGAAGTCTCTCTGGTGTGGGGAGCGGAATGACTCTGGTCTTTGCTGTAGGGGTCTCTCCTCATCCACT
>VZQC01015484.1:450715-507692 GCA_009823505.1 Rhizomys pruinosus
CCCTGGGGTGAGCTTGGAGGGTTTGTAGCTTCCTCCTGCTTCCTGCTTGCTTTTCTGCTTCCTGTGTGTAGATGAAAATGTGATCGTTCACTTTCCTGCCCCTACCAGGCCTTCCCTGCCACCGTGAGTGCATTCCCTCTGGAACCATGAGCCAAAATAAAGTTTTTCTTTCTTAAGGCACTTTGGGTTATGGTGTTATCAAAGCAACAGAAAAGTAACTAATGCAGTCCCTCCTTTCTCCCTCCCTCCCTCCTTCCTTCCCTCCCTTCTTCCTCTCCCCTCCTCCCTCCCTCTTTCCCTTTCCTTCCTTCTTCCCTCCCCTCCTCCTTCCCTCCCCTTCTCTTCCTTTCTTTTCTTTCTTTCCTTCATATTTTCTTGTCTCCTTTCCTCATTGTCTTTTTTTGAGGTGCTGCTATAAGAATGCAGGTCTGGGGCTGCTCTGATCTGCCTCCAGAGGATTTGTATATTCCCGCCAGTGCCACTGATAATGGATAAGGATGGAAATTATCAAGAAACTCTCATGTTCAACATGTCCAAAACAGAAGGTGAAGGTATGAACTCGATTTTAGAGTCTCCCCTCATAAGTCATAGGAGAGTCCTTTCCATTAATAACTTTAAATGGAAATGTTGTCCACCATAAAAACTAACTACGGGAAAGGATTTGTATGTTCCAACAGACCAGAGTATCACCAACTTAATGGCTGAGAAAGAAAATGCAGCTTTGCAGTGAGTAGGATGTACCAGAAAGTGCCAGCAGAAGGATTGACTCCTCTGGGCATTGAAGGGAAGAAATGCCTCAGATTGCTGCAGACATCAGGCCCCTCTCTGGATCCTACTAGTAACAACTATTTTTAATGAATCCTAACGAAGCTTACCTTCTAGGTGCCGCAAAGGTTTTAATACAAGAGACTTTCTTAACTCCCCCCCCAAGAATAAGGAGAAATATGATGATGATGAGGTCGTTCTCCAGCTGTAGATTGGAGCCAGCTGTTATAGAGGTATTCTCTTGTAAAATCAGTAAAACTGCCTTCTTTAATTGACTAATGGACATAGAAACTGTGAAAAGGATTATTCTCTATTCAGAACCAAATATAATGCTAAAGTCTCCTTAAGCTATGCACTTAAGCAAAATATATTAATACAGGAGCTCTGACATCAACAATGGATTATTCTACCAAGGAGATGTTGGCCAGGGGATCCAAGCCCCCACAAAAGGTAAAGGCTCCTTGCCTCCAAACTGGGATATCTGCAGGAAGAGAGGCGATAAGGCCCTGCTGTTGAAGACCTGATATAAACATGGGAAAGATGTATGGAGACCGCACTTGCAAGTATACAGATGGTCTCTGGAATGCCAGAGAGTGTTACCAAAGGCCACTAAACCAATAAAGCAAATATAGGTCTCCTTGAGTCAAGCAAGACTCCTCCGTCAGCACCAGCTACACCTCATCTGCCTGGAAATACTGTGCAGCAGTGGCAGCCATATGTCTGTATATCCCAAATCTAATTGGCTATTAGCTCTCTCCTTGGAGGAATAACCCACGGCTGATGCCACAAGCTTACATCCTCTAATGGTTAGGAGATGTTATAAACCACACGAAGACCCTGCCATACTTAACAGAAGAAAATGTAATTCATGAATTAACATACCATCCAAACATCTGTGTCTATACCAAAGTAACCTACCATAACAATTAGTACTGTTTAAATACCTATATATCTAATTGTGTGTGCTTCATTAGTAGGATCGAAAGGCTATATATTATACTGTTTAAATACCTATATATCTAATTGCATGTGCTTCATTAGTAGGATCGAAAGGTTATGCCTGGACAAGCTGGCAGCCCATGAAAGAAAACAGCCAGAATTGACTAGAGACCAAGACAACAGCTCCAGAGAAAGTAGACTGTTTTGCTTCTCATCCACCTGTGCCCCTTTTCTAAGCCTAGGGAACAATCTGCGGAAGAGGGGGCGTGGTAGAATGTAAGGGCTGCGATTGGGGTGAATGGTGAAACTACAACAATATAGACTGGACACTCATTTGATCAACTTGATTGAACATACAAGCCCCCCCTGCTGGATGGTGGGACCCATGAGCTGTGTGGGTTTGGGCACAACTGCTTGCAAATTGGTTTTACATGAAGGATGCTTGTACTCACAAATTATCACTTATTGTTAAAAAATGAAAACAAAACAAAACAAAAAAGCAGAGAAAGATGCAGAAAACTTATGGCAGAATGCATGATCTGGGATGGGTAGGGGTGGGGTGGGGGGAAGGGAAGGGGATATATGCCTGAACTGAATTGGAAAATGATGTATGAAATACACAAAGCATCAATAAAAAAAATCAACAAGAACTCAGGGTTAGAGAGATGGCTCAGTGATTAAGAGCGCCAACTGCTCTTGCAAAGGACCTGGGTTCTATTTCCAGCACCCACATGGCGGCTAAGAACTGTCTTTAAGCCAGGTGGTTCATGCCTTTAATCATAGCACTTGGGAGGCAGAGGCAGGTGGATTTCTGTGAGTTCAAGGCCAGCCTGGTCTACAGAGTGAGTTCTAGGCCAGCTGGGGCTATAGGGAGACCCTGTCTCAAAAATAAATAAATAAATAATAAATAAATAATTTTTTTAAAAAAACAAGAGCTAACTTTTTTCTTCCAAGAAACACGCCTAGTCAGCAAAAATGTCTGAGAATTGAATGTCAAAGGATGAGAGCCAACCTACCAAGCATGGGAAATGCAAGCCAATAAGCAGACAGTGGAATTCATAGATCTGCTGAAGGAGACTTCAAACCAAAACTAGTCAGAGGACACAAAGAAGGCACCACATACCAACAAAAGAACACTGTGTCGGGAAGACGTACAATTGTAAGCCTTTATGTACCACGTACTGGGCTCCTGCTTCATAAAGTGAACACTAAGAGGTTTGAACTATCTCCCAATGGTACTGGGAGACCTCGACCCCACTTTCACACTTAGTTAGTTAAGACCTCTATGCTGAAACTCAGCAAAGACCCCCAGAGATAGCAACTCAGCAAAGATCCCCCAGAGATAGCAACTCAGCAAAGACCCCCAGAGATAGCAACTCAGCAAAGACCCCCAGAGATAGCAACTCAGCAAAGACCCCCAGAGATAGCAACTCAGCAAAGACCCCCCAGAGATAGTAACTCAGCAAAGATCCCCCAGAGATAGCAATGGGATATTTGATCCAAGAGGTAGGTAACACCCGTTCTTCTCATCAGTGCATGGAAACTTCTCCACAACTGATCACATTTTTTGTGTGTAATTTTTTTTGAGACAAGATCTCCCTGTAGCCGGAACTGGTCTGGAACTCACTACGTAGACCAGGCTGGCTTTGAATTCACAGATATATGCCTAGCTTTGCCTCCAGAATGCTGGGATCAAAGGTGTGCGCCGCCATACCTGGCTGACAACTGACCACATCTTAAGCAACAAAGTAACCCTTAGCAAAGCAGAATGAAATCGAGACTACTCCTTGTATCCTATCAGATCATCATAGAATGAAATGGAAAGTCATCAGCAAGTGAATCTTCGGAAACTACACAAACATTTGGAGGCTGAGCACACAATGCATCCTAAAAGAACAATGGATTATTGAAGGAATCATAAAGGAAATTTAAAAATTTCTTAAAACAAATGAAAATGATAAACAACCGACTGGATCCTCTGGGATATAGCCAAGGAGGTCCTAAGAGGTCAGTTTATAGCTGAAAGTGCTCACATTAAAAAATCTCAAATAAAAAAGAAAAAAAAAAAAAAAACAAGGCACACTAAGGCTCTGGAAAAATAACAAGCGGCCAACTCCAAACACAGTAGATGGCAAGAACTAATAGGATGAGGGCAGCCATGAACGAAACTGAGATGGAGGAACGACAAGAGGGCGATGTTGTAACAGACCCTAATGGGATCCAGAAAAGCATTATAGAATATTGTGAAAACTTATATTCCCCAAAGCTAGGAAACCCAGATGAAGTCCTAGGAAACCTAGGACACATCTTACAACCTGCCTAAATGAAAGCCAGAAGACATAATTTAAATGGACTCATAATGAGCAATGAGGTGGAAGGTGGAACTATGCCTTCCCCCAAAGGGAGACAGGGACCAGAGGATCCACTGCTGAACTCCGCTGACTTTAAAACTTTTAATTAATTAATTAATTAATTGTGTGTGTGTGTGTGTGTGTGTGTGAGAGGATGCATGTGGAGGTCAGAGGACAACTTGTGGCCATTGGTCTTATCCTGTTATGTGGATCCCTGGGTCTGCCTTAGGGACAAGTGCCTTCATGGAATGAACCATCTCTCTAGCCCTTGAATTCTATAAAAACGTTTTAGGAAAATCTAATACCAATGTTTCTCAGACTTTTTCATGGAATAGAAAAGAACATTACTAAATTCATCCTGTGAAGCCAGTGTTATCCTGATATTAAAAATCGATAACGGCCGGGCATGGTGGCGCACGCCTTTAATCCTAGCACTTGGGAGGCAGAGGAAAGCGGATCTTTGTGAGTTCAAAGCCAGCTTGGTCTACAGAGTGAGTTCCAGGACAGCTGGGGCTACAGGGAGACCCTGTCTCAAAAAGACCACAAAAAAAAAAAATCGATAACGATGCAGCAAAGAAGTTGACAGACTGATTTCTCTGATGAACACGGAGGCAAAAATTTCAACAAAATACTCGCAAACTGAATTCAAGAACACAGTAGGAAGATAATACATCATAATCAAATAGGTTTCTTCTCTGAGATACAGCACTGTTCCAACATATGCAAATCAATAAAGTAATTCAGCATATAAATAAACTTAAGGACAGAAATCACACGATCATCTCAATAGGTGTATAAATGGCATATTACAAAGTCCATGTGCCTCTAGCACAATAGTCCTGGAGAAAGCAGGAACAGATGGCAAAGCACAAAACAACTAAGGTCACAAATGATAAAACTCTAGCCAACATTATTCTGAATGGGGAAAGACTGAGAACATTTTCTCTAAGGCCTGAGTGAGATGTGGATCCCCACCACCTCCACTTGCTTTCAGCATAGTTCCTGAAGTCTTATCCAGAGCAGTAAGAAGAGGGGAATAAAAGGGGGGAAATGTGGAAAGAAATGAAATTATCCCTAGTCACAGCTCACATAATTCTACACTTAAGGGACCGTACAGACTCTCTCAGAGAACTCTTGGATTTGATAAACATGTTAGGTAAAGTTTCAGGACACAAAATCAGGATACAAAACTCAGTATCTTTCATATATGCCAATAATGAACTTGTTGAGAAATAAATTAGGAAAAGGTCCCATTTATAATAGTTTCCCTCAAAAGACAGAACCTAGAAATCTACTTTCAAGGGTGGGAGGGATTTCTGCAACAAGAACTTTAGGACACTAAACAAAATTAAATAAGATACCAGATGATGGAGAGACTTGCCATGCTCCTAGACTGGCAGAATTAATATAGTAAAAATGGTTATACTGCTGAAAGTCATCTACAGATTCAATTCAATTACCATCAAAAATCTCATGACATTTTTCACAGAACTAGAAAAACAGTGCAAAAATGGAAATACAAAAACTACCCCATCTATAGCCAGAGCCATCCTAAGCAGAGAGGACACTGGTGGGCCCATCACAACACCGACCCCAAATTATGAGTTACAGTGACACAGACAGTGTGGTCCCAGGAGAGAAACCAACATGTAAACCAACGGAATAGGATAGAGGACCCAGAAACCAACCACACAGCTATAGAAAGAAACATGTAAACCAACGGAATAGGAGAGAGGACCCATAAGCCAACTACACAGCTATAGAGAGAAACATGTAAACCAACAGAATAGCCACCAAATTTTTGACAAAGACTCTAAAAATACATGTTGGGAAAAAAGCCTTCAACAAATGTTGGGCAAGGGGGCATCTGCCTTTGGAAGGGTGGCTCGGATCCATATGTCTTGCCCTGCACAAAAGCAGTTCAAAGTGGGCAACATTTTGAATTAATTTTAAAATCTGAATTGCTGAAATTTCTAGAGGAGAATATAGGTAGCATACTTGTAGGTATAGGCAACTGAGTGGAGTCTGAATAGGACTCCACTAACATGGGAAATAGTTCCAAGAATTAACAACTAGAACTACATGAAACAAAAGTTTCTGCACAGCAAGATAACCTTTCCTACAGTGTGAAGTTTCTACAGATGGGAGAAAAATCTTGCCCAGCATTTACCTCAGACAGAGGGTTGATATCGAAGATGTAGACACAACTGCAAAAATTAACCCTCCCTCAAACTGCCAGTCAATAGGTAGGCTAATGAAATGGACAGGCATATCTCAAAAGAATTACAAATGTCCAATAAGTGTTTTTAAAATAAGTTCTACATCCTTAGTTGTCATCAGGGAAATTAAAATTCAAATTACTTTGAGATTCCACCTTAACCCAGTCAGAATGGCTAAGATCAAGAAAACAAATGAACATTATCTACTGTAAAAAGAAGCTTCGAAAAAGAATAAATTAACCATTTTAGTAAAATATATAAACAAAGAGTAACAACAAATGCGGTTGAGGACATGGAGAAAGATGCAGCGTATTCACACTGATGGGACTGCAAATGAGCACAGCCATTATGGAAATCAATGTGAAAGTTTCTAAAAAAACCAAGTAGAATGTCCATATGAGCCAGCTATTCCATTCCTGCATATACACCCAGAGGACCCCACGTCCTACCGCAGGGACAATTGCACCCGCATGTTTATTGTTATTGCTGTTCTAGTCACAATAGCAAGGAAATGGAATCGACCTAGAAGGCCATCAACCATGGATGGATAATGAAAACGTAGCAGGAACACACAAAGGAATTCTATTCAACTGTAAAGAAAAGTGAAATGTGCAGGAAAATGGATGAGTTTGGGAAGTATCATGTTAAGTTGAAGGAGCTTTGCAACCCCAGGATCTGGGCAGCAGTTGATTATCTAGACTAGATTTTCAGACATCTAGATTTGGGGGATGAGAAAAAATTAAGTATGGGTATGAAAAACCAAATTAAGTGTGAATTAAGTGTTGATTTTGCTAAGTAAAATGTTTAAAGAGACCAACCACTGTCAGCCCTTTCCTTAGTAGGGTGCAGACACAGAAAGGGGAAGGATACAGTTTCAGAGCGAGGCGAAGGTTGAAAAGTTTGAAGTACTCTTCTTTTCCTCATTTCACAAAAGCTGCCGAGCACTTCTCTCGGGCAGGCAGTGGCAGGCCCATGGCCTGGTGTTTAGAAGACGCTGTGCTGCACAAAGATTTTCTATTTGGCAATACTGGAGTTTACTATTGAATTTTTACCACCCCTACCCAGGACCAACTCATGAAGAGTCAGCATAGGCATCTGTTTGACAAGTATCCCTCCAGAGGGCACTTATGGGTGCCATTCACCCAGATGGGCCCCAGAGGACCGACTCCAATCCTTTATGAGGATGGCCATCATTATTTTTATTCAAAAAGGATTTGAGGGGAAAATTAAGGTCTGAGGTTCTGTTCTGCTGAAGATCCAGCCACTTCCTCATTCCTGTTGCTCTTCCCTGTGGGCTGAGCTGCTTCTGTAGTCCCTTCCCCTGAGGACTGTGGAGGGCGGTGCAATCATTTCTTTTGAGGGGCTTGTGAGATGATGTTTCAGTGGCATTTTCTGCCCCTTTGCCTAGGTCAGTGCAGGATCATTACCGGGAGTTGGGATCAGAGTCTCAGTAAAAGGTAAAGCTCTTCTGGCATTGTGGCCAGGGAGGAGGGTGTTGGTGGAGCTGGGCTTTGGGCAGCCTTGTGCTAACTGCTTCCTTTCTGGAGAGTGGTCCCTAAACCCTCTTCCATTTTTTAGAGCAGTCCACACCAGCACTGGTTATGGGGACCACCAGAGATAAACTGACTGGGAAGCCTCAAACTGAGTGGGAAGTTGAGGATCCGCAGGCTCCTGGTGACCCAATGCCTAGGGAGAGAGGGAGAGTATGTGTGTGTGTGTGTGGGGGGGGGGGCGGAGCTGAACAGTCACCAAGGCAACATCGTCAGCCGGTTAGACCAGGATCCGGGTAAATGTGCAGACAGATCAGGTCTCCTTAAGGGGAACAGGAAGGATGAAATCTCCCTCCCTGTGGGTGTGCCAGGGAGAGGCCCTCGCCGAGCAGACGTAGACAACAGGCAGCTCTGGGATTTGTGGAGAAGGGTGTGCTCCAGCAGAGGTGGCAGAATACAGAGATCTGCCTTTGGCTTTTGATTCCATCAAGGAATACCAAGAAATTGATATTTTTTTATTTAAAGGTTAAAAAAAATACACAGAGAACTCCTTCATTCCTGCTCTCTAGGCCAAAGATGTGAAGATCTGATCCGAGCCCTTCTCTGCCTTTAAGATCACACTATGTAGCTAGTTATGTACCTGATGCTTATTTAGGTGACTAGTTCACTGCAGTGTGGTCCATATCCTGTCACCGCCATGTCAGCTCAGTTTCCCCATTTGTAACATGGAATAATTCCGTACTCCCACCCCAGCTGCCTGCAACGAAGGGTAAATGGGCAGACGGGGAAGTGAGGGAGGCTGGACTGGAGCAGCGCCGGACCCCGCCTCTGTGAGGCCTGCACTCTGTCTCACCCACTCGACCGTCTGGTCATCCCACAGGCCTCTAATATGGCTCACCCTCTGCAGTGTTCCAAGGCAGAATGGCTCAGGTCTTCCAACTTCCTGTGTATACTTCTCACCACAGCTCTTCCTTCCATTTACCCACCTTCACACCCCAACCAGGCCAAGACTCTGCACAGGGAGAAACCCACATCCAGCACAGCAGCTAACAGAGCCGCTCAGTCAACGCTAACTGAGGGAGCAGTTGGACATTCCCAGGATCTGCCACAGAGGTTCCTTTCTGGGAAGAAGCTGCTTATCAAGCCCATGCAGGATGCATACTTCAGGCCTTGGACTTTTCTTCAGGTTCTATGAGTCGGGTTGGTTGATGGAATTCAGAAACTTGGGATTAGAACACGAAACCAGGTTCCCCTAGGAGGAGGTCTGCAGACGGCAAGACACTAAGGCACATGGGAATCCTGCTGCCTGTGCTGTGAGGGGCCAGAGTCCAGCCCAGGTGCAGCTCACAGTGAGGCACATCTTGGACTTGAGAAGGGTTTGCGAGTAGCAGTGGCATCAGGCCTTGGGGCGGACCCCTCAGAGATGCTGGTGGAGCAGGGGCAGAGGTCTTGACGTAGTACAGACAACAATCAGGATCACTGAAAGGCAGTTAACTCTAATCCCAAACCCGAGCCAACTGTAAGGACCGGCCACAAAAAGGTAGACGCCGGATGAACGGGATGCTGGGTGGGCAGCAGGAGCACCAGTCTCTTATAGACTTTACAATGCACAGGGCCATAAGGAGGATTGCTTCCTCCAGGGATAAAGGCCCCTGCAGATGTAAATGCCACTTTCCCAGGCCCGACCCCAGCCCGGCCTGCATCTCCGGCTCCTCCTCTCCCTGTTGCCTGTCTCTTTCTTTTTCTTTTTGGCCCCTCCTCTACTGTTTCAGTGGCATAACGGAGGATTGGGGAAGATGGTGACAAACAAATGAAAAGTAGGGTTGGGGCTGGGCTGTAGCTCAGTGGGTAGGTGGAGGCAGGGGGTGAGAGGCTTAAAGTTATCTTAGCTACATGGTGGGTTCTGGGCCAGTCTGGGCTACATGTGCATTAGCTCCTGACTCCTGTACTGTCTACTTCAGTGGCTTTCATGTGAGCTACCAGATGCTCTCCCCACTGGAAGGAAATCCTCCTAGACAGCTGCCTCCTCCTGGAAGCCCTCCTGGGGCCTCAACCAGGGGAGCGGAGGGGCAGGGAGCTTAACACGCATGTGCCTTTTCTTCTAATTCCTTATGTTTTGTCTGTTTTGTTTCTCAGGACAGGGTTTCACATAGCCCAGACTGTTATGTAGCTGAGGCTGGCCTTGAAATCCTGATACTCTCATCTCCACCTCCGTAGTTCTGCTGGCATGCACCACCTTGTCTGGGCTTTCTGCATGCTGGCAGGACCTCCACCAAGGGAGCCCTGTTCTTTTTCCATGAATTCTTGTACTCTACCTTGCTTGCTGTTCCCTGGGTTGTGTCTTCTCCTTCCTCCTCTCCTAAATGCAACTACCGTTCAAAACTTCATCTAATTCACAAAAAATGAGATTCCTCATTTCTTTGGAAAGCCAGAAGACCTCCCTCCATCCCAGCATGCCAACCTCAGGCTGGGATGGAATCGAGGCTTTCCTCTCTAGATGAGCCCACGCTTGCCTGCTGAGTCTCCTGCCCTGAGACTCTAAGCCTCAGAGCCTCTTGCAGTGGGTGGGTGCTCACATGCAGAGCTGGGGTTCAGATCCTACCTCCATTGCTCACTGTGTGACCTTGGTTGGGTGACTCAACCCCTCTGTGCTACTACTTCACTACTTAGTGGCACTTGCTTCATTTTGGAGAGCATCACCCAGTGCACACCTTCTGGAGTGTTTCACAAATGCTAACATAACTATTACATATCTGGTGTTTGTATTGTGGGTTTGTTTTGTGGAGTAGAGAACTTGCTGGTACTGCCTGGCTTGGCTGTGGTCCAGTCCACTGGTTTGTTTTCTTTGTCTGGCTTCTGGGAACATTGAGGTTGTGTGTCCTGAACTAGCTGAGAAGTCCTGTCATAATTTATTTGCTTTTTGGGGATATTTTGGAGACAGGGTCTCCCTGTAGCCCCAGCTTGGCCTGGCACTTGCTTTGTAGACCAGGCTGGCCTTGAACTCACAGAGATCTACCTGCCTCTGCCTCCCGAGTTCTGGCATTAAATTATTTGCTTTCTTTAAGAGTGTTTATTTTAGGTTGAAAAGACTATGGTTGACGTGTGGGTAGACTGCGTCACACCTTTGTGCTCGCTCGCTGGCTCCCTTTGGGATGTGTAATAGAAGTACTGAAAGAACCAGGAGCTGAAATTCAGGCACTTTAGTTCCTAGTATGTGCTTAATGGGCTGAACTAGTATTTCCTGCTCCTCACGAGTCAGAGAGCAGACATTCAAGTGATTTAATAATGTGCTTACAAAGTCCCCGTCTGCATGGAAGCTGGCCAGGTAGGAAGTGGCCATGTGACCAGCAGTCTCTAAGGGTTTCCTGCGCGCCATCGTCTCTGCCAGGTTCTTTGGGACCAGTGGCTCCTCCCTTCCCTTAATTGTGGATGGAAGGAAGAAGGAAGGACGAAGGAAGGAAGAGGAAGACACAGAGGGAGGACAGGGGATTGTAGTATGTGCGGACCACTGAAAGACAGGCTTGACCAGGATTATGGAGGCCTTTTCAAATGTTTCTCCAGTGGAATCAATTTATTTTCATGGGAGTGAAAAGTTTGATGAGGGGGTCACTGCGTTCTTTTTCCACCAGATCTTTGCACTGAGGATGAATGAATAATGTATATGGTTCTCTCCACATGCGACTTTCTTGTGATGAAGGACTCTGCCAGCTCATCACCTCAGGCTGGTAGGACATTGGTTCCTTTGGGTAAGGTGTACTTAAGGATCATGCATGTCTCTTTTCCCTCTGAGGAAGAGACTTATTATGCACACTTGTGGATCCATGATCTTGGGCATAGGGCCACTTATGAAATATTAGTAAGCAGATGGCTCTGCATCTGTCTCCAGGGTTCGACTCAGAGTTAACCCTTGCACCCATCTTGCTCTCTGTCTTCAGAGACCAGGTTTTGCTTAGACACTGGTGCTTTCTGCCCTTAGGCTTATAAGTGGATGCTGCAAGGCTGTTGAGTATTGCTTGGTGCACAGTCTAAAATAAATAAAGCTGAGTGTCTGGCTCCCTCCATGTCTTGACATCCTTACCTCATTGCAATGGATGGAATCTGAGAGCTTAGCTCATCTGAGAGAGGGCAGGTGCATTTAGTTTGGGTCAGGACCCCAATCCTGCAAAGGAGATGGCGAATGCAGAAATATAAAGGAGAAGCGAGCGACAGAAGGGGATTCAATGGTGGAGGACACGCAGCACGGTGGCTTGTTTCAGTCCCAAGACTGCCTTGTAAAGCTTAAAGCAAAATCTCATTTGGAAGATGAGAAAACTAAATATCAGAAGTATCACTGGCGATGCCTGCCACTCGTGTTCACACAGCCGTGAGCAGGCACTGTGCTNGACAGTATACTATTTTTCAAAGAAATTTATCCATTAATAAATAAACACTGAAAAATATATCAATAAGCTAACAGAAGAAAGTATCCAGAAGGCCCTCACAGGTATAGTCACATGTGTAGTCACATGTGTAGTCACATGTGCAGTCAGCTGAACACTAACAACAATACAGAAGTGATAACCAAAGGCTGTCCTTTTGATAGCTGTTTCTTAAAAAGTTGTACATGCACAAATAAAAATAAAGCATGCGATTCTTACTTTACAATGTAGTTAGTACTTATCTCTAAATAGGCTACAGATTCATTGACCTAATACAGAATCTAAAGCTACATAGGGCTTCTAGAAAAAAGTATAGGTAAATGCTTATGAAATTAGATTAAGCAAACATTTATTAAATAAAAATTCCAAACTCAAATATTGAAACATCACTTAACTAGACTCTATCATAGTTAAAGAAATTTCCCCCTTTTAAGAAAATGAAAGGGACAAGCCTGGAAGAAAAATACTGATAAAGGACTTGTGTCTTTAGAGTATATTAGTGATCTTACACCAAAATATTGACACTGTAGTAAGGAAAAGATCAGTGACTTCCAGAGCCAGACCTGGAGAGAAAGAAATAACTTCAGGCAGTCAAGGAACATTCTGGAATGAAGACCTTTCATGGCCCAACTTTAGTAACGGCCACACGACTTAATGTGCTTATCAAAACTTATCTAAAAAGCACATTTAAAACTGTTATTTGGTTATAGTAAATTATAACTTAATTAAACTAATTTAAAATGGAATTTTCCCACCTCAGTGTTTGTATGACGGCACAGTAGTGGGAAATACATGCTCTATATCTCTCCAGGAAAACTGGAATGATTGTGAGCCAGTAAGAAACTGCATTTATTACAGGAAACTAAGTGCACAGATTTTCCTCAAGTCCTAGGAGGGGAAAATAATCTTGTTCTGGTCTCTCTGCAACCAGTGCCTCAGTGCCTATCCTGATATTTAAAATGGTGTCTGTATATTGTTACTAGAACAAATCCCCAGGGGAATAATGGTTGTGATTAAGACTTAATTAACAAACTGCTCAGGGCTTCTAATCTTGTCTTTCCAGATTCATTAGGAGCCTCAAAAATAATTGGCATTGAACCACAGACCTGGCAAGCATAGGGAACTAACTCACCTGAACACCTGCTTTTAAACCATATCATGGGAAGGAAACATGTAGCACAGCCAAAGCCTACAAGTTGTCCACAAACATTTTATGACTGACAGTGTTTATCTGATTTACCAGGCTCAAAGTGTGAAATACTGAAGGGAGATTTTCTAATACCTGATTTCAATCATATATCTGAAGGAGTTCACTAAATCTAAGTTTTCATTTACCACCACAAAAACAATTCATTAAGAAAATACAACTGGGCATGGTGGAGGCACACCTTTAATTCCAGCACTCTGGAAGAAGAGGCATGAGGATTTCTGTGAGATTCAGGCCAGCCTGGTTTACATAGGAAAGTTCCAGGCCGATTAGGGAGACCAAGTCTCTCTCTCTCTCTCTCTCTCTCTCTCTCTCTCTCTCTCTCTCCCATTTTCCCCTTCTCCCTCTGATCTTGATTGTGGCTGTGATGTGACCAGCTGCTTTAGGTCCTTACCTTAACTTCCCCCAGGAAAATGGACTCTGGTCTGGAAGTGTAACACATGCACCCTTCCCTCCCTGCTGCTTCTGGCCAGGGCGTTTGGTTGCAGCACGAAGGGCAAACTGGACCACTCACTTATCTCCTAGGGACAGAGTAAATGCTGGCCTTCCTATCTGGGGAAACCAGGGTTTAGTGGGGTGCAGGAACTTGCCTAAGAGACTCTTGCCATTTCTTAGCAAACCTGGGCCCCACCGTCCCTCGGCCCTGACGGCAGGCGCTTCCTTCTCTCCGCTTTCCTAAGCTCACAGAGCTGTAAACGTAGAACAGAGTTTGAAGCAAGGCCGAGCAACACCAGAGCACACACGCTTCCAAGTCCTCGGGCCGCAGGGGCTGAGCCGAGATGGACAGCAAACCCTCTCCCTCCTGGTCTGCCGTGAACCGCCTGTGGCAGCCACTGTCTTAGAGAACTCAAAAGACCAGGCCAGCCAGCCAAAGTTGCTGAGGAGAGAGAGTGGGAGGGGATTCCATTTCTGATGGAAGCAGCTTCTTAGAAGACAACGACATACAATTTGAGTACGTCCATGAGAAAGCTGGGCTTCGGTGGGCAAGTCACAGCCGGGAGCTGGTCTTCTCCCCTGGGTAAGGCCGTTCCTTTCCTGGGATGTTCATCTCCTGTCTTTTCTACCTCATGCTCAGCATGAGGGGTGTGTGCATGTGTGGTGTGTGTGTGTGTGTGTGTGTGTGTGTGTGTGTGTGTGTGACTTTGCTGTTTATGAGCTTCTCAGCCAGGTACGGCAAAATGGAGTTCTTACAAGAGGGTGCGTGTTTGTCTTTCTGATTCCGCTGGATCCTGTGAGATTAACCAGCTCCATGGAGCTGTAGTCTATTTATGGCTTCAGAGGTGCTGCTCAGGCTGGAGTCCCCGATCCCCAGTGTCTTATGTCCCTGAATGCTTTAACAACGATGACTTGAAAAGGGCAAAAGCACTGAGGGGTGGCAGGGGCAGTCACAGGAGTGTGGAAACGAGGAGGGCTCAGCCTGCAAAGGGAACCAGGAGGAGCTAAATCACAGGTCTAGGGGAGGTGAGTGCTTGAATGTATGTGGGGCACTGCGTACACTGGCCAGGCAGACGTAGGAGCTCTGCAGGTACTTCACCACCCCATGGTCCATCAGTCTCCAGTGATCTGCTTCCCATGGTGGAGAGAAACCAAAACACTCAGAGTTCTGGAAGGCACAGGTGCCTCTGGAGATGTCAGTACATGATGTATGTAAACATGTCTACTTGGAGGTATAGGGCAGGACATCAGCCTGTGAGGTGGTGCCATCCAAGAGAGGTGCCCCATGGATGTATAGTGCAGAATGACGCCCAGGACTCCCTAGGCATTCAGGGGGAGCAGCCGTGAGTACACGCCCTTGAGGAATCTGTTTCACTACAGTTCATATTAATTGATGGGTCGAAATGCTATTGTGTGTGTGCATGTGCATGTGTATGTATGTATTTGTGTGTGTGTGTGTGTGTGTGTGTGTGTGTGTGCATGTTGGGAGGTGTATATCAAATTATACACATCGTTCTTTTTTTTTTTTTTTTGAGACAGGACCTCATGTAGCCCAGGCTGGCCTTGAGTGACTGATCCACCTTCCTCCACCTACAGAGTTCTAGATTACCATAATGTGTCACCACATATGACTGATCTTTACAGTCATGGTAACCATTTCTCTCACACTTCTGTCTTTGAGAAGATGGTCTTGTCTAATGGCTGGGGATAAATTCCGGAAACCAGGCTGCCTGAGTTGAAAATCCAGCTTTGGTAATCTTGTGTAAAACCTGTCACTGCTCTGTGCTGTTCTGTGAAGATGGAAACCAGATGACATTCCAGGTGTTGCTGTGTGAACAGGACAACACACCAGGTACCTCTTAGAAGCACTGGATAACTGAGCTGGGTCGATGCCAGCTAGAAAGATGATCGGCACAGCACCCAACGCCCCAGCGCCCTCACCAGCTCTGTACCTGGATGGACACTCTGGCCATTTCCTAGGACGTCTTCTCCGTCCCTTCACATTCTGCCCCAGGTGCCCCACCTAAGAATGCTTCTCTCTCTTGGTAATCCTCCATCTCTATTCAAATGTACTCACAAGTGCTATACACAGAATGCACAAGTGTGCACGCACGCGCACACACACACACACACACACGCATGCACACACGCACACGCACACCGCTTCCTCTCTCTGCCTCCTTCCTGTCTCCAGCCCTCTTCGAAGCCTCTCTCCTTTTCTCTGTTCTCCCTTCTGAGCCCTCGATCTCTGCCCTTTCCTCTGCTCTCTCCAGCTCTTCTGAAGAAGCCGGCAACGCTCAGCCTCTCTGTTTAGAGCGCTTTGTCTCTGATCAGGCCTGACCTGGGTCACAGAGTTCACGAGGTTACCATGACAACGAGCATCCCTGGCTACCCATCAGGAAGCAAGGACCAATGGAAAGGGGCTGTCATTCCCTGGGACATACTGTATTCATCCTCAGTAGCAGGCCCTGTGCCAGTACGATATGAGGGGAGGAGCTGCTGTTACTTGTGAGGGTGGAAGGCAGGGAGAAAAATAAATATTAGTGCTTTATTTTTTCAGCGTGTTCCCTGTGGGGGAGGACCATAGATTGTTCTCAGAGACATTTTATGTCTAATGCAGCCAGCGTGTGCAGCAGGGCGGGAGGGGGAGGCTCATGCCAGCTTCTGATGAATACACTGGGTTTTATAGAGAAGGCAAAATCAAGTTATTTAGCCTTAAAGTGACTTTCAGGGAGGAGGGAGTGGGAAAAAAACCAGGCCTTTTGTGGTATTTTATCAGACTGTTAAAGTCACTTTATGGAACTATTATTCTGTTTTTTTTTAATACTTACCCTTTCTCTCTCTGTGTATGTGTGTGTGTGTGTGTGTGTGTGTGTGTGTGTGTGTGTGTGTGTATGATGTGGGGGAGGGTCCTGCATGCCCTTGTGCACGTGGGGGCCAGTCTTGCTTTCCATCTCTACGGGGTCTGGCTATTGGACTCAGGTGGTCAGGCTTGTGCAGCAAGTGCCTGTAACTGCTGAGCCAGCTCAGGGGTCTAGTTCCGTGTTCACAGGAAAGAAGGCGGAGGTGGATACAGTTACAGCAACTTGTCCAGCAAGGTTAGACTACTGAAGTCATAGACCTCAAACCTAAACAGAGGTCACATGACCCTGCCTGGGACTGGGTCCATCACTCTGTCCCGGTTCCCTAACAGCCTGGTGCTATGAGCTTCCCTTCTACTTGCTTTGGTTCTGCCAACTGCTTGGTCATTTCTCTTCCCTAAGTTTTCCAGTCCTTTCTCTGCAGAGTCACTGGACACTCACTGATATTCCACGTCCCTTAATGCCACACTGTTAGCCTGCAGACTTGGGTTATCAGAGGAAATCTTGGAGGTTAGAGACTGGCAAGAAATTCCCTGGGGAATTTCAGTACACACTGAAGTTGGGCTGAGGCTTTATAGGAACAGATTCAAGGGCACAGAGAACAGTACTTGCTAATTGGATTCCCAGTTATTTTCTGGGTCAGTGTGACTGTCTGGAAGAGAACTCCCCACTTTTAGGGGAAGAGAAGCTGTGGCTGAAGTCCCTCGGAGCCATCCCAAAGATAGGGTATGTCCTGCGGTGCCCAGGCGTGCACAGCTGGCACCCTCTCCTGCATAAACCGTGTGCCATCTCTCTTCCAAGTTGCAATCCTCTCTTCCACCCTTTATTTACCTAGATACCAATACAGGTCTTGGAAGACATTTGCCAGCGCAGGGTCATATAAAAGGAGAAGAACACATTTTCTGGAAAGCCTGGGGAGGCTAAAATGCTGTGTTTGAAAAGAAAGGGAAGATGCCAACAGGTGCAGTGGCTGTGGCAGAGGGCCATCAGTCTCCGTCCTTCTGCTCGGGACACCAGGAAGCCGGCACTCCTTCAACACATACCTTTCACAATTTTCTAGGCTTTCCAGAGGAAACCCCAAGGTGGGGGTGACAATTCTGTTTGGGAAGCCAGCCCTGGCCAGCATCAGCCGGTACCTTCTCCATTCTTGGTCAACAGCACAAACATCCTAGAAAGCCAATACTCAGACTTCTTCCCAAACTCCTCAGTCCAAGTGTGAGCCCAGCACCTGCTACTCCCCCTGTCCTGTCATAAGCTGTAGCCGTGTTCACTGCCTACTTCCAACGTTTCCTCAACAGCCTTCTCAGTGATCTCCCTGCCTGTGATTTTCCTCTCTCATGCACTTACGTGGTTATGGGCCACCACAAGGTCATGTCTGGAGCCCCTCTCCTGTCATTTAAGCACTCTACTGACCTCGACTGACATCCCCTAGCCACAGACCATCATCCGCCACTCCTGATGCCCAAGGTATGCTCCGCCTTCTCCACATCTGCCTGCGGTACTGCCTCCTCTCTCTGCACATTCTCACAGCTCTTCCAGGCCCTCCCCCGGGTTACTTGGCAGTTTCTGTCTCCTACATGTGCAGAATGCCCCCTGCGGGTGTTTCTGGCGCTTGTTGAGCTAGGTGTCCCTAATCCTGTGCTGGAGCCCCTCTGGACTGCATGCTCAGGGGCTGGGATTGCTGCTTTGCACACGGCTCCCTGCTGGGGGATGCACAGTGCTATGTGTGTGTGGGCTGGGTATCGGAAGCGGACGATCAGGGAGCAGATCTGAGACCTTCCCGAACGGTCATCACCATCACCCAGGAAGATGAGGGGAAGGCTGCACTGTGTTCTTGGCTCCTTGGCCCATACATCCGGCATGGATAAGACATAACAGAAGACAGAGATGTCGTCATGATCACAGAGACTGCAGAAGACCCCACACGATCACAGTCAGTTAAAGACCAGACTTTGACCAATGTCCTGGTTAGGGTAAAACTCTTAGCAAATCCATTAAGCTCCTGGTGGATAGCTTATAAAGCAAATCCATTAATTGAGAATTTAAGGCCAATCTGGTGTGGATTCCTGCCTGGGTTTGTGAATCATGGGCCTTGCACCCTGTCTAGGAGACTTGAACACGTTTCTAACTGAAGGGATTGTTTATCAGTGAAGAGACTGTGGCTTAGCTCAGAAGATACGTTTAGCTGACACCCAAAAGCCTGTAGATCATAATTAGTGGATTTATCAATTGCCTTTCCCCTAGTGACCAGCATTGGCCCGTCTGTCTTTATCTACAACCTAAGGGCTTCAAAAACATAACTCGGCCCCTCAACCAAGCCCAAACATGCAGTGACAGCCAACAAATAGCAACTGTCTTAAAGGAACGCCACCTGTCCAAATGGAAAACCGAGCGCTGAGCCACCTCACTGCATCAGAAAATGTGTTTCTAGAGCAGAGACTGTTACCAGCAGCCTGAACACTGTGAGGACTGTAGCCCGGCTTCTGCCAACAGAGATGCCGGATAGCAGAGCAGCATTGGGATCTAAAATACGAGTTCCCTCCTCCTCCCTCCCTCCTCCTCCCTCCCTCCTCCTCCCTCCTCCCTCCCTCCCTCCCTCCCTTCCTGCATTCCTTCTTTCCATGTCTTCTGAGGTAGAGCTGTATGGCCCATCTTGGAGCAATCTGGAACATGTTTGGAAGGAACACTCTTGGGGATGGGGATGGAGGGATCTGGCTTTGTGCAGAGTGAGTGGAGGACTGCCAGGAAGGGGGCCCTGGGCCTGGAGAACATATACCTGGTGGGCTGTAATGGCTCACCTTTGATGGAGTAGTAGAGGGGCTTGTACACTGCCCTGAACACATGGAAGCACAGCACGTATTTGAAACATGGGCCTTTTTAATTTTTTTTGGTCTTTTTGAGACAGGGTCTCCCTGTAGCTCTGGCTGTCCTGGAACTCACTCTGTAGACCAGGCTGGCCTTGAACTCACAGAGATCCACCTGCTTCTGCCTCCCGAGTGCTGGGATTAAAGGTGTGCACCATCACACCTGGCCAAACGTGGACCTTTTTAAATAGTGTTTAGTGTCATGAGCCTTGAAAAAGCACTGTCCAGGATTTAAAACAAAGACAAACTGGTTTCCTTTGCCAGGTCGGGACGAGTCACAGTGGACTTTGAGAAGATCCAGAGGACCACGGGTGCACCTTCACCCTCTTCACTTTCCACCTGTCCTGTAGAATGGCTTCTTGGGATCAAATAACTGGACATGGGGGCTGCAGCAGGCACATGTGTCTGAAAGGTTTGGCTCACAGGGACCACCGAGTAACATTTGACCCATCTTGGTAAAACAGCACCATCTGGGGTATGTGAGGCAAAGTTCTGGTGGAACCGGGCTAGAGTGTGTGTGCGTGTGTGCACGCGTGTGCATATGTGTGTATGTGTGTGTGCACTTGTGTGCACATGTGTGTGCATGTGCGTGCATGTGTGCATGCATGTGTGTGTGCGTGTGTATATGCATGTGCATGTGTATGTGAGCGAGTGTGTATGCATGTGCATGTGTGTGCATGTGTGTGTATGCATGTGCATGTGTGTGTGTGTGCACGCGTGTTCACTGTAACCATTCTTCTATAGTGTGTTTATAGAATCTTAGTTGCTAAACGATGAACCCTTTCTCTGTATGTGTGTGACATTTGGGTAGGCACATATATGTTCAAGTGCATGTGTACATGCGTGTGACATTTGGGTAGGCACATATATGTTCAAGTGCATGTGTACATGTGTGTGACATTTGGGTAGGCACATATATGTTCAAGTGCATGTGTGTATGTATGTGACATTTGGGTAGGCACATATATGTTCAAGTGCATATATACATGTGTGTGACATTTGGGTAGGCACATATCTATTTAAGTGCAAGTGTGCATGTGTGTGCAATCATGCCTGGGGCCAGAGTTCACATCAGCTGTGTTCCTCCATTACTCTCCATTTTATCGAGGCAGGATCTCTGGGCAAATCCGGACCCAGCCAATTGCAGCTAGTGTAGGTGGCCATCTTGCCCTGAGGATCCCGACCTCTGCCCCAGTGCTGGGATCACTGGGGTCTTCCTTGACCACCTGGCTTTTATCTGAGGACTTGGGACCCTCCTGATCTTGTGCTTGCACCACAAGCACGCTTTCCATCGAGCCAGCTCCTCAGATCCCAACAACGATCCCTTCTAACACAGACCAGAAGCAGGACCCACAGCAAGCACAAGGATTTCTAAGCAGAATCTCTGGGTCCTCCTACGGCAGCTACAGATGGGAGGACCTCCCTCAGGTGGGAATTCCTGGCTTGCAAATGGGCCATCAGGCTTCCGTGGATAAAGATTCATTTATTTATTTTCTATTTTTCTGCCTGTGTCTGGGTGTGTGTCTGTGTAAATCACGTGCCTCTGTAATGGTATCTCACTCTGCCTTCATGCCGTCTCATTCTCAAATCACAACTGGCTTATGTCTTTCACTTAGATGTTAGCAAAAAAAGTAGGTTTTTCTTTCCTTTTTTTTTTTTTTTTTAGGTTTTTCTCTAGTACAAACTTGGCTCATTTCCAGCATTTATCCCAGGAAGAACTTTGAGTGTGGAAAACATAAGAGCCGTGTAGTTACTCAGAGACAAGGCTCTGGACGCCTTTAAGCCAGGTTCTGTCACCATCTTCCGCTTCAGGGCGCCGAGTGGATGCTAGACTCCAGAAGCCTTCTTTCCCCTGAGTTATTATTGGGCCCAGGAGGGCTCGGGCAGACCCTGGCAGAAGTTCAGTTCTTGCCTTTAACAGCTGTGGGTCACCCGGCCCAACACAGCTTTGGAGCAAGTCACAGCCATGGACTCTGTTCAGGTGGCCTGGCCTTCAACTCTGGTGCTGACCCATTGGCCATGTCCTCAAATCTGTCCCTCTCTTTCCTCCATAAACTGGGATAATGATAGCCCATAGGGAAGGCGTGAACATGGTGGAGACAGTGCCACAGCCAGGATGCCTCTTATTATAATGAAATTTCAGTGCAGAAGAGCTGAGTTTTACCTTCCTGTCATGCAAACTCCCAGTCCTTTCTGAATGGTCTCCTCGTTCCAAGTGCCTGTGTGGGGGAAGGAATGGCTGGAGCACTCTGTTGGCAGACAGATCACAGCACCTCTCTGTGCCCTGTTTTCAAATGGTGGCCTTGATCATAAAGCCTTCAGACAATCACTGAGTTTCTGTGTGTGAACTGGTAGCATTTGACTGTGTACTCTTGATCTTTCCAGCGTGATGGACTGTAACTCTCTGAGATACAAATCTCTTCCTCAACAAACACCAGTGTCTAGATCTCTTTTAAAATTAAAAAAAAAATTTTTTTTTATTATTTATTTTTGTATGTGTATGAATGTATTGTTTGCATGCAGGTCTGTGCACCCGTGTCGTGCAATGCTGCGGAGGTCAGAAGAGGGTCTCAGATTCCCCTGGAACTGGAGTTCTCCTGGAATTGGAGTTACAGACGGTTCTCAGCCGCCATGTGGGTGCTGGGGATCGAACCCGGGTCCTCTGCAAGAGCGTCGGTGCTCTTAACCGCTAGGCTATCTCTCCAGCCCCGATCTCTTTTAAAATTTATCTGAACTTAGCACTGGGGAGGCAGAGGCAGAGGCAGAGGCAGGCGGATCTTAGTGAGTTCAAGGTCAGCCTGGTCTACGGAGTGAGTTCCAGGCCAGCTGGGGCTACAGGGAGAACCTATCTCAAAAAAAAGACCAAAAAAAAAAATTAAAAAAAATTATCTGAACTTGTACAAAGAGTCTTTAAAGTTCCTTAGGGCAAAGATGCTTGATTGGTGAATAGCAGCCATGGGACTTCTCTTCTTTAAGATCGTATTTGGCTATATTTACATTTCTGCATATATTGTTATTATCTTAATTTTCAGACAACCTCTTAAAATTCTTTAATATTTCGCTGCTGCTCTTTGAATAAAGAGGACAATCCTTTGCAAAGTCCTCTGGCATCATTCTCCAGTGTCAGTGCGTCCTCCTTTTAGCTCGTCACTGTACCACGAGTCTCGTGTAGTGCCTTTGAACAAGCGTCCTTTACCTGGAGCACTCTTATCCCTTCCTCTGACTTGGCATGTCGGCTTCTAGGACCAGGAGGCTATGTCTTGAAGAAAGCAGCCTGGGTGGACTCTGCCAGCTCCAGTGCCCTGCAGACCCCGCTAACCTCTGCAGTTGGTTGTATTGAAGACCTCCTCGCTCTCAGTGTTCTGTGCTTTGGATGGCTTCAGTTATTGATCTCAGCTCTTTATCTCCGTGGATACTCGATGCTCGATTCTGAGTTGAAATTTTCCTTAAATTCCAGAAAAAAACCTTCAAAATATTGTCTCTCCACATGAAAGCACAGGGAATTCTTTCCTCATTGCTGGCTCTTCTTTGTCCTGGTTTCTGTACCTCTGTGTGTTTTCCTGAAGAATTTTCTCTCTCCCCTCCCAAGCCCAGTACACCAATTCTCTCTTCAATTTTATCCAACTTGCTATTTACCACTCATATCGAGATTTTATATGGATGGACATATTTTTTATTCTGGGATTTCCAATTCAAGTTCTATCATGTGTGCCTGATCTTTAATGAGTATCTTTTTCTTTAAAAACATTTCTGATTGATGTCTTAGTTTTACTACTGAGTCTTGCAAATGTACAGATTCTTTTTTTTAATTTTTGTATGTGTATGAATGTACTGTCTGCATGTAGGTTTGTGCATCCGTGTCGTGCAGTGCCGCGGAGGTCAGAAGAGGGTCTCGGATTCCCCTGGAACTGGAGTTCTCCTGGAATTGGAGTTACAGATGGTTCTCAGCTGCCATGTGGGTGCTGGGGATCGAACCCGGGTCCTCTGTAAGAGCAATCGGCACTCTTAACCGCTAGGCTATCTCTCCAGCACACAGTATCTTTTTTATATATAATTCTACCCTGCTTGGGGTAGTTCTAAAATCATTACCTTGTAGTTTTCACTGTGGTTTTGATTTATTTATTTTTCCTTTTGGTCCTGGAGATTTTCTAGCTTGCACTTAAAAGATTAGCTGCTATGTCTTATCCCAATTATCCAATGTCCTATAGTGGCAAGTTCGTTCTGTCTTGTTGGAAATAGGTGTTCTAGACTATCCTAGCATCTTCATATAGTATCATTAAAACATTAAATAAGCTGTTTAATGTCTGTCCCCACTGCCATGGCATAGTCACCTGTGGACAACGTCTTGTTCAGAATGGGTGCTCCAGCTGTGGTGGCTGTGCTGAGAGGGGTGGAGCTTAGCACCATGGTGAAGAAGAATGAAACCAGGCAGAGGCGGCCATGGCTGTCATGTCAAGATAGGCAAGGAGCCCCTCCTTCCCTCTTGGCCTTTTAAACCATCTTACTCTGCCCAGAAGGTGTCTTCCTTCTGCGTAGGTGACTTCACTTTCAGGCACTTTCTGGGTAGTGTATCCCATTTTGACCTTTGACCTCAGAAGGCCCCGGGCCATGATCCTCTCTTTGCGGGTGGGAAAACCAAGGATTGGGTAATGTAGTCTCTTCCCTTCTGCAGGATGGCAGCAACTTCTAGAATTAATTCTCCTCTAAGCCATCTGATACCAAGTGTACAGGTTTCTTCCTTAGCTATTAGAATGACTACGAGAGTTTCCTTATGTAAAAGTAGTTTACTTGACTCTTTGATGGCCAACCCTCATCTTGCTAAAGATCATGTGACCAGGGACCCGGTGTAGAGGGAGGAACACAGGCTGTGCTCATTTGATTCTATTCATGAGGGGCTATTTTTGTGATTTCAGCAGGTCTGGAGACTCAGACACCTGGAATTTTCATTTGGACAATGCGTTTCTGCTACTCTTGAGACACATTATAAACCATCTCCTGTTAAAGAATCCCTACTGTCAGAGAACCCTGTTCACAGCCTAGCTGGATGCAGGGTGTGTAGTAAAGGATGGGGTATGACAGATCACAGGACAGAAACATAAGGGTCATTGACATTTGGCACACTTAGAGAAGGGTCTGGAAGGTGAGACTTGGGGAAAGACACATGAGCAGCAACAGTCACAGCAAGCTGAGGCCCCAGGGTCAATTTCCAACCTCGGGGCTGAAGATCACAGGTGGCTGGAATCTTCCAGGCCCACAGGCATTGAAGAAGAGCTCCTCTTATAGGCCTGGCTTCTGCACCGGGGGCCTGTGGCGGACTGGGCAGCAGTTCCTGAGGGAGGGAGGGCAGAGGGAGCAGGAAGGAGGCAGATGGGGGCTGCTTACCTCAGGGCAGACCCCTTGGGTGTGGCAATGCCGTAGCCTTTGGAGTCCAAGTTACCTCCCACCTTCATGGTGTCACAGGGCTTCCGCTGCTCGATGTACTCGTTCATGGTGGACTCCAACAGATAGGCATATTTGCCTTTGGACTTCCTCACTCGGATCATCCCCTCCTCTGTGGTCCTCACGAACACGGAAGGCTCCGCGGACTTCATGTATGTCCACATCTTCTCAAACACAGCAATTTTAGATCTCTGGCAGGGGACAGAAACAAAGCTCGCCTTAAGTGACAGCTGTGTTTGGATTGGGGTCGGCACATGCATCCGTGAAGAGCCGACCACGGCTTGATCATGCATTCATGAGGCAGATTAGCTCAGGAAGAAACAAATTATGAGTGATTGCAAAATAACGGCTCTAATGAGCACCAGTAGGTTCCAAGGTACAAATCCCCCACAAATACAGAACAAACAGAGCAGCTCAGAATCTTTTAATCGCTTCAAGTAATTATATTCTTTCTACATAGGGGAAAGATGAGGAATGAGGTCCTTATCTGGCTTTTAAAGACATAGCAGAGTCCATGCACAATTCAACAAGGATGTGTGTATACTGCCTCAAAGAAGCAGGGGTCGGATGTCAGTGGGATCTGTCTTCACTGTAAAAAAGCACTCAAAATTCTGCAGATTGGTTTTGCACGAAGGATGCTTGTACTCATGGATTATCACTTATAGCTAAAAAATGAAAAAAAATCTTCTGAAAGATGCAGGACAGTTATGGCAGAATACATGATCTGGGATGGGGTGGGGGTGGGGGGGAAGGGAAAGGAAAATATGCCTGATCTGAATTGGAAAATGATGTACGAAATGCACAAAGCATCAATAAAAATTAAATTAAAAAAATAAAATAAAACAAGAGAGAATTAAAAAAAAAGCACTCAAAATTATGAACAGTAAAACAACAACCACCACTACCATTGGCTGGCATGGGTTGCCAAGTTCCTGTAATTCCTGATGACAAGACCCACCCTCCAAATATAAATTGTTTTCTGATAAAGCATGAGACTGATGATCAACACCAGTTCACATTTTAAAAGCCCCCAGAGATGGCTCCATTGGTAGAGTGCTTGCTGTGTAGGCGTGAGGGTCGGAGTGCAGATCTCAGCACCCACATCAACATGCCTAGTGTGGCAGAGTGTGGTGTGACAGCACTGAGAGAGGTGCAGACAGGGCTCCTGGGCTGCCCACTAGCCAGTCTAGCTGAGGACAGCTGACAAGCTCCAGGTTTGCTGAGAGACCCTGTCTCAAAAAGCAAGATGGAGATCTGGTTGAGAAAGACACTGGGATGGGGGTCTGGCCTCTACATGCACATGCACACAAATCCTCACATACCTGCACACGTATGTGAGCATGCACCTGTACACACACACACACACACACACACACACCCTCCTAATCTAGTTACATAGTTTCCTCATCTCTGAACTCAGCTTGAGTGTCCTTTCCTTTGGGGTTCTGTCTGGATTGTATAATCCACTTGATCCTCTGTTTTCTTCCAGTCACATCTTCTTTTCAGACCAGAGTAAATCCTGTCTACACGGAGGAGAGCAGTCCTGAGCCCCTGCTGGATGCCTGCATCTCGGACTGAGACTGCAAAAGTGCAGATTTCCTGTTGTAAATCCAGAGCTTTGGAGAGTTCCAGCAGAACTCTCCCAGGAGTCTGGTTGTGTTCAAGATGGCTCTGTGAGGCCTGGCATTGCTCACTGAGACCTGGCATTCCTGTAGGTCGCAGAGTCTGGGTCACGCACTGGATGGCGGGGCTGGTCTGTCAGGTTAGCAAGTCTTCACCTCTTGGGACTTGGTCTCAACTCTGTAGACACTACTGAGGGCAGGTGATGTCTTCTCAGTCGAACGGAGCAGTGTTCACAGTAGCCCTGTCAGGCAGCGTTGACCAAGACCACAGGCCAACCCCCAAATCTCACAGGCTTTTTCTAAAGGAATCCTTTTCCCAAGGGCATTTTAGGGGTACTGAATCTGACTTTTGATTTTTTTCTTTTTTTCTTTCTTCCTTTCTCTCTTTTTCCTTCCTTCCTTCTTTTCTGTGTGTGTGTGTGTGTGTGTGTGTGCGCGTATGTGTGTGTGTGTGTGTGTGTGTGTGTGTGTGTGTAGTCCAGAAGTAGGCATCTGCGTCACCTTCCTTATCTTCTGAGACACAATCTTCTGCTACACCTGGAGCTCACTGCCTGACTTGCTGCTCGCTGAGCTCCAGGGATTGTCCTGTCTACCTTTGCATGGATTACAAGCCTGTTCTGGGGATCTCAACTCAGGTTTTCACGCTTGTGCAGGAAACACCCAACCCATTGGTCCACCTCTCTAGCCCCAAGTCTTTTGAAAATGCTTTGCAAAAAGACCAATGCTAAATGTATACAGCCTACATAAAAATGTCATACAACCAATGTGAGAGCTACTAAATGAATTGCACATTTATTTAATATAGAATTATTATTATACATGCCAAGATATTTTTCTTTGTGTACTAGTGTTAGGCTCATTTCCATGCTAAGCAACAGCAGTTGTAAATGGAATCTTTTTTTTTTTAATCTTTTTTTAAAATTTTACTTATTTTTGTATGTGTATGAGTGTACTGTCTGCATGTAGGTTTTGCACCCGTGTCGTGCAATGCCCCGGAGGTCAGAAGAGGGTCTCGGATTCCCCTGGAACTGGAGTTCTCCTGGAATTGGAGTTACAGATGGTTCTCAGCCACCATGTGGGTGCTGGGGATGGAACCTGGGTCCTCTGCAAGAGCAGTCGGTGCTCTTAACCACTAGGCTATCTCTCCAGCCCTGTAAATGGAATCTTAATACCCAATTTTCACCAAAGCCAACTGATCTGTAAAATATTTAGAGCCTAGAAAAAAAATCTCAGGTCTTGAGTTAAAAATCCTGGAAATAAGCTGGGCATGGTGGGGCACACCTTTAATCCTAGCACTTGGGAGGCAGAGACAAGTGGATCTCTGAGTGCAAGGCCAGCCTAGTAGATGCTGTGAGTTCTAGGCCAGATGAGGCTACAGGGCGACCCTGTCTCAACCTCCCCCCCTAAAAAAAATCCTGGAAATAGCTACTTAGAATTTAGGAGAGGTATTTGGTACAATAAATTTAATTTTGGATGGTCCCTTTGGCCACCAGGAGCCCTGGCTTCTAATCCTGGTTTTAAGTCTTGGTTTGTTCTATAGAGCACCCTTCTCTTCTAGCCCTCTTTCCCCCTTCTATTTCATAAGGAGTTTGGGCATGGTAATTTCTAAGTATCTTGCTAAGTATCAGATTCTGACACGCAAGCCCAATATTCAAGACTCAGTGTCACTGCATGAGAAAGAGGAGGGGAGAAAGGGGACATCCATGCCCATGGCCAAGCCTGGCCAGTGCAGGGCACTTGATATTCTCTCACAGGAAATGGGAAATGGCAAACTCTGTGTGGCCAAATGATCTTCCAGGACCAAAGCCAGCAACACACAGCAGGGCAACTGTAAGATGCAATTTGACCTGACAGGACAGGCACAGCGGGGACAGGCTGTGGGTACGCAGGGCTGGGAAGCCCTGGGGCTATGCAGAAAATTACCACCGCCATTCAGCCATTTCCCGGGAAGCCCAGGCCCTGCTCACAGGCACCCAGGGGACCTCTGGACAGCCTAATCTCCAAGAAGGCAGAGGGAGGGAATTGGAGAGGCCGGGAAGACTGGCTGGGTGCTGGGGTATCTGTCCTTGGGTCCCTCCTGCTCTGGCAGCTCCCCCTGCCCTCACATGCATCTTAATTAAACTGTCTGTGGAGAACTCCTTGACTCTAGGTCGGGGCCTTCATGAAGAATGGGAGCAGGACTCTTCTGAACGCGGTGTGGGCTTGGGGATCTCATGTCTCCTCCCTCCTTCTGTCTTGATGAAGTCTCCCCACCCACCAAAGTCGTGGTGGGATGAAAGTCTTGGTGGGATGTCAGGCACAGACATGCAAGGGCTCATGGGACATCTCTTAGCAACAGTGTACGTGAAGAAACTGGGGCTCAAGGTGCTATAGTGATGTGCAGAGGGCAAGCCCCCGGCCTCCTGGGGTGCATCTGTGCCTTTCCACTGCTAATCCCCTCATGTTAGGGCTTTTAGCTGAGTTGCTTCAGAAGCTCGGGCCCATAACATAATCTTTCTGAGCCTGGCTGTTTCTCTTTGGACAGGGGTGGTAACAGTTCTCGTGGACAGTGTTGATTCAGAGATAACTTGAGAAAACAGGTAAGCAACTGCCCCAAGGGAAGCTTGTATAAGTGGTGACATTACTACCCATGTTTGTGTTCTTTTTCAGGTTTTACTTTAGAGCTGGGATGCTCAGTGCATGGCTTGCTTGTTCCCAGACTCAGAGAGCAGCCAGAGAATGCTTTGATGAAGGGCCCTTCAAGGGCCTGGTCCTATGCACCTCTGCCTGTCCTAACTGCCTTCAGCCCAAAGGCCTCACCACCTCTACACTTCCTCCTGGGACTACTTGACACAACCCTTATCCAGTGACTTTTTTTTTCCCCCAGTAGATTATCTTATTTGTCAAGAAAACACTCACAGAATTTCCTGCTTTGAGACAGGGATGGGAATTTGGAGCAAACACCCCCTTTTGTAGGCAGTCAGGATTACAGGCCTATGGTAAACAGACTGTCATCTCAACTAGTAGATACCTCCAAGACTACAGAAGTTTTATAGCAAACTCTGTTTAATCAGTGAGCTAGGATCTAAAATTCCAAAAGCTCTTCCTCATCAGTATATTGAGCCTGCTATGGTGGCACATGCCTTTAAATCCCAACACTTGGAAGGCGAGGCGACCCACATAGCTAGAGAGGTTGAGGAGCCTAGGGAAAACCCTATATCTGTCACATCCTTAGACAAATGTAATTTCTTACCGAACACTAAATACGGATCCTTATATTTACAGATAAGCACACCAGTCACCACTCATCAAAGAAGCTTCTTTTGCTAACAGATGGAGACTATTAGAGTTGTATAACTGGTCACACACAGAGAATAATTGTCTGTGAGACACCCCACCTCTATAGTTAAGGCTCACAGAGCATAGTGGACAAGGGGCAGGGAGGACACTAACACATCTCCCAGCTCTCAGCAGCAAAGCTTCCTCATGCAACAGACAGTGATGAACACGGAAGGTCACAACTGGACAAAGTGTAGAGAATAAGAGACTACAGAGTGCATGTCCCTGGATAGGACGCATATTAAACCTCACCCGCCCAGGGCTCAGGGACCATTGCAGAAGAGGGTGTAGAGAGAGTGCAAGGCTCAGGGGTGAGGCAGGACCATAAGGACACACAGGCTTTCAGGCTTCTGGGAACTTGCTCACATGACCTTACAGCCATGGTGGTGGAAGGGACAAGACCTGTGCGAATTCAGACAAAACTCAGCATAGAACTACAGAAATGGGCATCAGGCCCGAACCTTAGCCAAGGAACTATGGGCAGCTGATCACTGCTGGGTGGAGGAGTGTCAGTCTTTAATGGAGTGGTGCTAGATGGGCTGACCAGGCTCCAGTGCATGAACTCACACTGAGGGACATCTGGACACACACATTTGACTTGATAGGTCTTAACATATATGACAGAATGTGGGATATGGGGGGTACAGATGGGGAGGGGCGTCTATGATTAAGGTGATTTGTACGAAATGGCAGCTGCTCAGCAGCCTTTGTTCCGTTCACTTCCTGTTTTCCCTCACACCCACCCCTGTGGAACTTGGTGGGTCCCTACCATGGCTTTCTTGAGCTTGATCACTTTAATTAGCTCCATCATCAGTCAATCAGAATTCCCCACATACAGTCAAATTAACCAGCCAGATTTGCTCCAACCGGATGTCTAATTTACATACAGGAGAGATCTAACTGGCTCTTTCCCAGACCCAGAGACTTACTTGAGGCCCCTGGCTGCTGCTGGGAGCTGTTTCTCTCACAGCCCCTTGCTTTGCCTTATACTGCCCTTGCTTGTCACACTTGGCAAACCTGAGACAATGAACTCCTGAGCTTATAAGCCAACTGACCACTGAGTTCCCAGCGCCTTAATGCCCCAAGCTGTGTCCACCAAGAAAGCATAGTACTGGAAGGAAAGCATGGGGCAGTCCTGTGTAGACTTCTGGAGGGGATCAATAACTAGACTACAGATCCTGGAAGGAAGGGAGGGGGCTGCTGGGTCCCTTGCGGCACCGATCTGTGTATTGCAGAGGACTGGATCAATGCAGGAGCTTTGAAGTGTCTAAAAATGTAGATTTCATAGGGGGCACTCTTGGCTGCGGTGCACAGTCCTACTGCTGGGGCTTTCTTCCTGGCGAGGGGCTAATCAGACCAGGACCTCCCACAGCATGAGAGCCTGCCTGGGAACCTGCAGCCTCTCCGAAGCCTCAGTGCCTGGACTCTAGGAGACCAGTGGATATCCCAGTTATTACTTCTCCAAACACGTTGGCCCCAGGCTGCCAGATTCCGAGCTATCTGTCGCCAGCTGGAGGCGCATCCCCCCCCCGCCCCCGAGCCCCCAGTAGGACTGATGTACCTTAGGCAAGTCTGGCCCCTCTCGCCCTCTACATCCCCAAAGTCACACTTTAACAAGATTCCTTCTTCCCTTGACATGCAAGGCCCCCTCCCCATCCCTGCTTCCTGGGAATCAGAGACAGCCTGACTGCTAGGAGCACTGTGGGACACTCAATAACTCTCCTCATGAACTTCTTACCAAAGGATGGTCCGCCTGCCTCTGTGTCCCCTTGAACTCCAGACCTGAGGCCATTTAGCACTTCTTTACCCTGCTGCCTGTGATCTCACACTAACTTCTTTGTTTGTGAGTTATGTGGTGGGGAGGATGAAGGCCCAGGCCTCCTACTTGCCAGGCAAGCGCTCTACTGTCAAGCCACCCCCACCCCAGCCCCCACAGTCGTTAATGAGCAGGGAAGTGTCTCAGAGTGGTTCCTTTTGTGAAGGTGCTTCTGGAGAAGGGATGACCTCACCCTGAAGAATTCCTTGGTGGAGCCTGCTTCTAGGGTCCCGTAAGCAATTTCCGTCTGCTTTGCCAGGTCCTCTGCGCTCTCGATGGGAGACACCATCCTCTCCACCGTCAGGAAGGCGGCCAGGTTGGCTGTGTAGGAGGAGATGATGATCAAGGTGAAGAACCACCAGACACCGCCCACGATGCGGCCGGACAAGGACCTGCAGGCCAGAGGGGAGAGGTGTCAGAGGCATGACCATCAACTGTAGAAGGCACCGGGGGAGGGACAGGGAGCCAGCCGAGTGCCATCAGCAGTGCTGTCAAACCGATTGCATCCTCTGCTCTGTCAGTAAAATGCCCTTGAGGTGATAACACCTAGAGTCACACCTTCACCCTTGGGGTGATAACACCTACAGGCACACCTGGGGTGATAACACCTACAGGCGCACCTTCACACCTGGGGTGATAACACCTACAGGCACACCCTCACACCTGGGGTGATAACACCTACAGTCACACCTTCACACCTGGGGTGATAACACCTACAGGCACACCCTCACACCTGGGGTGATAACACCTACAGTCACACCTTCACACCTGGGGTGATAACACCTACAGGCACACCCTCAAACCTGGGGTGATAACACCTACAGGCACACCTTCACACTGGGGTGATAACACCTACAGGTGCACCTTCACACCTGGTGATAACACCTACAGGCACACCTTCACACCTGAGTGATAACACCTAAGGCCACCTTCACACCTGGTGATAACACCTACAGGCTCACACTTCACACCTGGGGTGATAAACCTACAGGCACACCTTCACACCTGGGGTGATCACACGGCATACAGGTCACACCTTCACACTGGGGTGATAACACTACAGGCACACCTTCACACCGGGTGATAACACCTACAGCACACTTCACCCTTGGGTGATAACACCTACAGGCACACCTTCACACCTGAGTGATAACACCTACAGGCACACCTTCACACCTGGGGTGATAACACCTACAGGTGCACCTTCACACTGGGGTGATAACACCTACAGGCAGCACCTTCACCCTTGGGGTGATAACACCTACAGTCACACCTTCACACTGGGGTGATAACACCTACAGGCACACCTTCACACCTGGGGTGATAACACCTACAGGCACACCTTCACACCTGGGTGATAACACCTACAGGCACACCTTCACACCTGGGGTGATAACACCTACAAGGCACACCTTCACACCTGGGTGATAACACCTACAGGCCACCTTCACCCTTGGTGGTGATAACACCTACAGTGCACACCTTCACACCTTGGGGTATAACACCTACAGGCACACCCTAAAACCTGGGGTGATAACACCTAAGGCACACCTTCACACCTGGGGTGATAACACCTACAGGCCAGCCTTCACCCTGGGGTGATAACACCTACAGTCACACCTTCACACCTGGGGTGATAACCCTATCCACCTTCACACCGTGGTGATAACACCTACAGTCACACCTTCACACCTGGGTTGATAACACCTACAGGCACACCTTCACACTGGGGTGATAACACTACAGGCACACCTTCACACCTGGGTGATAACACCTACAGGCACACCTTCACACCTGAGTGATAACACCTACAGGCACATCTTCACCCTTGGGGTGATAACACCTACAGGCACACCTTCACACCTGAGTGATAACACCTACAGGCACACCTTCACACTGGGGTGATAACACCTACAGGCACACCTTCACACCTGGGTGATAACACCTACAGGCACACCTTCACACCTGGGTGATAACACCTACAGGCACATCTTCACCCTTGGGTGATAACACCTACAGGCATACACCTCACACCTGGGGTGATAACACTACAGGCACACCTCACTTGGGGTGATAACACCTACAGGCACACCTTCACACCTGGGGTGATAACACCTACAGGTGCACCTTCACACCTGGGGTGATAACACCTACAGGCACACCTTCACACCCTTGGGGTGATAACACCTACAGCACACCTCACACCTGGGGTGATAACACCTACAGGCACACCTTCACACCTGGGTGATAACACCTACAGGCACACCTTCACACCTGGGGTGATAACACCTACAGGTGCACCTTCACACCTGGGGTGATAACACCTACAGCACACTTACCCTTGGGGTGATAACACCTACAGCACACCTTCACACCTGGGGTGATAACACCTACAGGCACACCTTCACACCTGGGGTGATAACACCTACAGGCACACCTTCACACCTGGGTGATAACACCTACAGGCACACCTTCACACTGGGGTGATAACACCTACAGGCACACCTTCACACTGGGGTGATAACACCTACAGGCACCTTCACACCTGGGGTGATAACACCTACAGGCACACCTTCACACCTGGGGTGATAACACCTACAGGCACACCTTCACACCTGGGGTGATAACACCTACAGGCACACCTTCACACCTGGGGTGATAACACCTACAGGCACACCTTCACACCTGGGGTGATAACACCTACAGGCACACCTTCACACCTGGGTGATAACACCTACAGGCACACCTTCACACCTGGTGATAACACCTAAAGGCACACCTTCACACCTGGAGTGATAACACCTACAGGCACACCTTCACACCTGGGGTGATAACAACTACAGGCACATCTTCACACCTGAGTGATAACACCTAAAGGCACACCTTCACACCTGGGGATAACACCTACAGGCCACCTCACACTGGGTGATAACACCTACAGGCACACCTGGGGTGATAACACCTACAGGCACCTTCACACCTGGGGTGATAACACCTACAGGCACACCTCAACCTGGGGTGATAACACCTACAGGTGCACCTTCACACCTGAGTGATAACACCTACAGGCACACCTTCACACCTGAGTGATAACACCTACAGGCACACCTTCACACCTGGGGTGATAACACCTACAGGCACACCTTCACACTGGGGTGATAACACCTACAGGCACACCTTCACACCTGGGGTGATAACACCTACATGGCACCTTCATCTGGGTGATAACACCTACAGCACACCTGGTGATAACACCTAAAGGCACACCTTCACACCTGGAGTGATAACACCTACAGGCAAAAATGGGACACTCAGTGCATTCACACCTGGGGTGATAACACCTACAGGCACACCTTCACCCTTAAGGTGATAACACCTACAGGCACACCTTCACACTGGGGTGATAACACCTACAGGCACACCTTCACACCTGGGGTGATAACACCTACAGGTGCACCTTCATACGTGGGATGATAACACCTACAGGCACACTTTCACGCCTGCTTTTAGTGGACAGAGACATCAAGACACATGTCAGCAATGACACAGATATGTTAGCACCTGATCACAGAGATCCTAGACATGCGTAAGCACCCTTCCAAATGCACTTACACCTGTACTGAATACAGACACACACATAAATGGCTGCAAATACAATCACATATCAAGTACCAGTATGCATGACACACACTTAACAGATCCAGAGTTGAGTGACAGTCTCACCTTCTTCTCATGATTGCCCTCCTGGCTGGCTACAGTCACCAGGATGGGAGCCTAGGGAGGGGATGGCTCCGCTCGGTATTGATATAACATAACGGGAGTAACTACACACCAGCCACTGTGAGGAAAGTCCCTGCTACGTACAGGCAGCCTCTCTGCTCCCCCACCCACACAGACAGACACAAAGGTTGGTTCTGGTGATCCTAGTGTTCTGGAGGTGGAGGTAGAAGGATTGGCAGTTCAAGGTCATCTCTGTCACACAGTGAGTTCCTGGGCTCAAATCAGCCTGGGCTATGAGAGACTGTTTTAAAAGACTAAAAACTCGAATCAAAGTCAACCGACCAACCAACCAGCAACAACCTCCAGTTCACTTGGGAACCTTCCTGGCAGGGCTTCCCAAGGACCCATAGGATGGTGTGGCAGCTCCTTGGGGTAACTTTGGAACCCTCAGGGCAGGAATTAAGATGAAAGTGACCCCTGTCGTGTCAGACTATTGGAACAATGGACCTCAGGAAATGGGAATTTGCACAGGAGCTCATGCTGGGGAAGGGAAGACTGGGACTCCAGTGTGGCCAGAGGAACGTGTCTCTCTGAGGAGAATTCCTACAAGGGACAGCTTGTCTGACCATCTTGCAGGAGAGACTGGAGCTGAGTCAGCGGTGATGGGGGCCCACAGCTTGGCCACAGCTGGGCCGCATCTCTGTAGCCGTCTGGTCCTCTGTTTAAACCTAAACGTCAGGTCAGGACTGAAGAGGGGCTTTGAGGGTCACTGAGCTCTCTGTTCCTCTTCCCAGTGTGAGTATCCCCTTTCTTGGCTGTTCACTATCACTTGTTTAATTGTCTGATTGAGGATGGGTGGCCATGCCTGGCTCATTAAGGCTGACTGGACTCAGGCCCTGACCCAGACAACTTTGATAACTCTATGTGGTGGACAGAAATGGCCTTGATTCACACTAAGTCACGCTGTGATAGTTACCTGTCTTCTTTCTTCTCCTCGCTTACTGAGGAAGTCTCTGCGGCAGCCCGGCATGTTTGAGCCCTTCTAACCTGTGCGCTGACGGCCTCGGGCTCACAGCCTTCAACAGGCCATAGCACTTAACTCACACCTCACACTGAACAGCAGAGATCAGCAGTCCTGCCCCTGAACTTCACAGATGAAGCAGCTCTGCACTTTCAAGGCCCACTGGTCTCAGGAGCACTGCCCAGGCCTGCTGGCTTGCTGCATTGCTCCGAGAGCCTTTCTGAACCTCAGGGGGCCCGTTCTGTGTTGTCCCTACCCCCCCCCCCCCCTTTTCATGTGGTTCTTGCTTCATTTTCTTGGCAATTCCTTTTTACTCTGGGCGGACAGTTTCCACTTCACGAAATCCAGTAAATGCTTGTCTTTGCTTGCTTTGGGAAAAGAATGCTGGTGGATGCTTGTCAGTAACAAGAAGGCAGAGGGAAGACTTGCTGGGAGAAGTGAGACTGGCAGAGGGGGTGGGGCCGTGCCACACAAAGGCCGGGAACAGCAGGGGGTCTGCAAGGCCTTTCAGTGACCACGGCAGTCAGTCACCTGGCCAGCCAGGCCTCAGCCTTCCTACCTGTGTCCTGTCCCACAATGCCCTTGGATTTTCTCATGGTGAGAAAGGCTCACCGTGCATTCTTTTCCTTTAGCTGCTTTAAGCTCTTGGAACTAGAATGGTTCAAGGAAAGCACTCTGAAATGGCTGCTGAGACAGGAGGCAGGTTTTATAGGGATCCCTACTCTTCACAGCTGCCTGGAAAACAGTGTGTTCTCAACAGGAAGGAGCAGCCATGACCCGAAAGCCCTCATAGCCGTCTGGAATTTATCAGCCTCATAGCTTGGTATAAATTTTCCCCCAACCCATCGGACAGTTGATGCATAAGTTCAGCTCTAACTTGTACCTTGTGAACCTGGGTTACTTTACCATCTCTTCTACCCTGTTAAAGGAAGAACGTTTAGGATTGCTGAGGAGACATGGCTCTGGGCATATCTCTGAGGGAGTTTCCAGGAAAGCACAGTCCCATGGGGCCCCAGGCTGCATTAAAACGAGAAGCGAGCTGAGCACCACGTGCACCTGTCTCTGCATCTGACCTTCGTCACAGCTTGACCCGTTGCCTTCCTGCCCTGGTGGACTGTATCCTTTCCTAAGTCACAACTCCAGATAAGCCCTTCTTCCCCTGAGCTGTGTCTGTCAGGTATTTTGTCACTGACACAGACCCTGCTGGTCATCGGGGAGGTAAAAGCGAATGCAGTATCTCCAGGGTTCTCAGTCTGATGAAGGACATGGGAAGGGAGGGTGGCCCACTGAGTAAATCATAGGCTTTGGGGCTGGACACGCTGGATCCCCGGAAGGCCTTTAGCATAGTATCTGGTACTCAGCGCTTGGTTGAACCACTATCACCGTCTTCCATAAATTTCATATACATATACAATCATTCTGGCATTAACTTAATTAGCAACAAGTAGGCATCAGAGGCACACCACAGGCTTCTCGCTGCTCTGCTGGAGAGCGATTGGAGGAGGAAATGCCCTGCTTGGTTTTGCTTCTAAGTAGGACTCAGCCAGGCAGATGTTCGGGCCTGAGAGACAGACAGAAGAAAAGGAAGAGACCACTTGCTCTTATTTCTGCTGCAGCCTTCACCACCTGAGAAGCCCTTCCTGCATTCCCTGATGGAGGGATTCCCTCCTCGTCCTCCTCTCCCAGGCCTGACCACTTGGCTGGTCTAGCTGAAGATGCTGCCGTGGTGATTATTCATGGTACTGATGGGCTGAGTGGAAGCAGAGGTCATTTGGGAAGGCGGGATGGCCCAGGAGTTCCAGGGAGCCCACGGGTAGGAGTTGGTGCTCGGCAGGTACAAGGACCGTGGGGACAGAGGTACATTCTGTGACAGTTAATGCTGGATGGGTGGATCCTGCCCGTGCCCAGGGACGGAAGGACACTCCACGACAGTTAATGCTGGATGGGTGGATCCTGCCTGTGCCCAGGGACGGAAGGACACTCCACGACAGTTAATGCTGGATGGGTGGATCCCGCCCGTACCCAGGGATGGAAGGACACTCCATGACAGTTAATGCTGGATGGGTGGATCCTGCCCGTGCCCAGGAGTCCAGTGCTTGTCCCAGCTTGCTTCTCTCGAAGTCTGTCTTCTTTCTTGTGGTTTGACTGTGAAATGCCCCCCCTCCCCCACAGGCTCATGGGTAGGCAGGCTTAAAAGAGGGCTCGGCTGACTAAACTGGGTCACTGGTGGAGGGGTCATTGGGGGGAGGGTGGTCTTCCAGTTCCTTGGCCCTACTTCCCGTCCACTTTCTGCTTCCTGACAGCCAGTGCAATGGGATCGGCCACCTCCGGCTCTGCTCTTTCCTGCCGTGACACTAGAACCTCTCAGACCTGGCACCCAACAAACCTTCCCCTCATGTTGCTTCCTGTCAGGTGTTTGATCACAGCACTGAGAAAAGTAACTAATGCCCTTCCTTGAACAGGATGTTTTGTTAAGAGCACGGCTGCACTGACGGAGGCCGTACGGCTGGAGCCAGCCATTCTCTGGGCTCTGATAGTTGGGGATTTTTGGCCATAGCCAGTTATGAGGACTCTGGTCAAGCCTTTCAAGGTGTGTTTGTAATTCAACAGCTTAGATTATTTACCATAGACCAGAGGTCAGCACTTACAGTCCAGGTGGTAGATGGTTTGCTATCCTACCACTGTTGTATGAAACCAGGGACTGATGGTGTGTAAACACATGTGCATGGCTGTTTACAGAAGCAGGCAGCAGCTTGGGTTTGGCCTGTGGGTCACACTTGCAGACCCTGGCACTCAGTGTGTGTGAGCACCAGAGACCTGTGACAGTACACAGTTATCAATGAAATGGCATCCATCTGATCATTAGCTCTTCACATAACCCGGGTGACTTATTGCAGTGATTTATCTGATGACTAATTTGTGTGATTCTCAGGGAGTGGATGGATAAAGCTTAAAAACTTGATGGGATCTGGAGTCAGCAAGGAGACAAGGAGACAAGCCTCTGGGCATGACTGTGTTTCCAGACTGGGTGATTGAAGTGGGAAGACTCACGCTGAATGTGGGTGGCACTGTTATATGGGTCCTGGGCTGAAAAGAAAGGGGACAGTGAGCTGGGGACCGTATTCGAGTCTTCCTCCCACCTGAGGATGGAGCACGGCCAGCTGCCTCGTGCTCCTGCCATGCCTTCTTGTCTTGACGGACTGTGCTCTCTATGGAGATCCCCGCTGAACCCTTCTTCCCTCAGGATGCCTTGTCAGGAGTAAGAAAAGCAGCTAATTCAGGAAGGAAGCAGCTAGCACTGGTTAAGAGAGCAGGTTCCTGGCTGTGAAGCAGCCTGAGTCTGCCCTCCTCCCAGCTGGCCCAACCTTTGGAAAGTCAGGGAATCCCTTTGCTCAGGTCTTTTATAGCATGAAGTAGGATATTGCTCTTCTGGAAGGAACTCTCCAGAAGCGGAAACGGAAGCAGAAGCCTGGTGGATAGCATCCAGGCTGGAACAGGGAGTGCTTCTAGGCGGAGGTGTGCGGACAGCATGGGAGCACTGGTCAGGGTAGAGATCAGCCTGGCGGATAGCATTCAGGCTGGACTGGGAGGGCTTCTAGGCAGAGGTGTGCGGGCAGCATGGGAGCACTGGTCAGGGTAGAGATCAGCCTGGTGGATAGCATTCAGGCTGGAACAGGGAGTGCTTCTAGGCAGAGGTGTGCGGGCAGCATGGGAGCACTGTTCAGGGTAGAGATCAGCCTGGAGGATAGCATTCAGGCTGGAACAGGGAGTGCTTCTAGGCAGAGGTGTGTGGGCAGCATGGGAGCACTGGTCAGGGTAGAGATCAGCCTGGCGGATAGCATTAAGGCTGGAACCTGGAGTGCTTCTAGGCGGAGGTGTGCGGGCAGTATGGGAGCACTGGTCAGGGTAGAGATCAGCCTGGCGGACAGCATTTAGGCTGGACTGGGAGGGCTTCTAGGCAGAGATGTGCGGGCAGCATGGGAGCACTGTTCAGGGTAGAGATCAGCCTGGCAGATAGCATTCAGGCTGGAACAGGGAGTGCTTCTAGGCAGAGGTGTGTGGGCAGCATGGGGAGCATGGTCAGGGTAGAAATCAGGGAGCAGAGCTGGAGGCCACCCCGAAAGCACACTGTGAGGCTGAGCAGGGAGTGGAAAGTTGTGAAGCAGCCAGCAGCCTCCTCTCCAGGAAGTCTCTGACAGCAGCTGGGTCTTGACAGGCCTTCTTTATGTTGAGAGTGTGTCCGTCATCCCGAGGAAGGAGACGGAAGGGGCACCTCCAGGGGGCTTCATTCTGCAGAGCTAAGAGGTCACAGAGCATGACCTATTTCCCTTTGTCTTTGACTTCAAAGGGGTATTTTTTTTCTCAAAGGCCTGTTTTTAAAAAGGATTGGAAAAGAGAGCGTGGAGGTCAGGGCTTCAAGGGCCTGACTCTGAATTACTGAGGGAGCAGCGTCCATCTTGCCTCTTTTCTGATCTGAGCTCTGTCCAGGAAGAGATGCCCAGACCAGGATGATTAGCTCTGGCCAAATGCAATGGTTCCCCCAATGACGCACTGCATCCAAGATGTATGTCTCAGTGGCCGTCACCACATGTCGCCAGCTGCAAGTCACTCTCCTGGCAGAGCCAGAGTGATTCACTTAATTGTGTCATCTGCTGGTCATTGTGTTCCAACTCTCCAGATGCTTAGGGCCCAGGGTAGGGAGTTGGGGGTTAGAGAACTGTGTCAAGGAGAGCCAGCACCCTGCGACTTCACAGAGCACCTGTTCCTGCAGGTGGATCCTGCGAGCTGTGTGGGTGCGATTTGAAGTGATGACTGGGGAAAGTGATTCCATTTACTCATCACTCGTCTCCTGCTTTGCTCATGAAGACTTGGTTTCTACGACTAAGAAGGGCAGGGAGGACATCTCACAGCTCGCCAGTTCAGCTTGTCAGGCCTGTAGTCAGCTCATCACATCTGTACTCATCTGGTCATGTCTGTACACGCTGGTCACACCTGTACTCATCTCGTCATGTCTGTACATGCTGGTGACACCTGTACTCATCTCATCATGTCTGTACATGCTGGTGACACCTGCACTCATCTCGTCATGTCTGTACATGCTGGTCACACCTGCACTCATCTCATCATGTCTGTACATGCTGGTCACACCTGCACTCATCTCATCATGTCTGTACATGCTGGTCACACCTGCACTCATCTCACCATGTCTGTACATGCTGGTCACATCTGTACTCATCTCATCATGTCTGTACACGCTGGTCATACCTGTACTCATCTCGTCATGTCTATACATGCTGGTGACACCTGCACTCATCTCGTCATGTCTGTACATGCTGGTGACACCTGCACTCATCTTGTCATGTCTGTACATGCTGGTGACACCTGTACTCATCTCATCATGTCTGTACATGCTGGTCACATCTGTACTCATCTCATCATGTCTGTACATGCTGGTCACACCTGTACTCATCTCGTCATGTCTGTACACGCTGGTCACACCTGTACTCATCTCATCATGTCTGTACACGCTGGTCACACCTGCACTCATCTCATCATGTCTGTACATGTTGGTACACCTGTACTCATCTCATCATGTCTGTACACACTTGTCACACCTGTACTAATCTCGTCATGTCTGTACACGCTGGTCACATCTGTACTCATCTCATCATGTCTGTACACGCTGGTCACACATGTACTCATCTTGTCATGTTTATACGTGCTGGCCCACTTGTACTCATCTCATCATGTCTGTACACACTTGTCACACCTGTACTCATCTCATCATGTCTGTACATGCTGTTCAAACCTGTACTCATCTCATCATGTCTGTACACGCTGGTCACATCTGTACTCATCTCATCATGTCTGTACACGCTGGTCACACATGTACTCATCTTGTCATGTTTATACGTGCTGGCCCACTTGTACTCATCTCATCATGTCTGTACACACTTGTCACACCTGTACTCATCTCATCATGTCTGTACATGCTGTTCAAACCTGTACTCATCTCATCATGTCTGTACACGCTGGTCACATCTGTACTCATCTCATCATGTCTGTACACGCTGGTCACACATGTACTCATCTTGTCATGTTTATACGTGCTGGCCCACTTGTACTCATCTCATCATGTCTGTACACACTTGTCACACCTGTACTCATCTCATCATGTCTGTACATGCTGTTCAAACCTGTACTCATCTCATCATGTCTGTACACGCTGGTCACATCTGTACTCATCTCATCATGTCTGTACACGCTGGTCACACATGTACTCATCTTGTCATGTTTATACGTGCTGGCCCACTTGTACTCATCTCATCATGTCTGTACACACTTGTCACACCTGTACTCATCTCATCATGTCTGTACATGCTGTTCAAACCTGTACTCATCTCATCATGTCTGTACACGCTGGTCACATCTGTACTCATCTCATCATGTCTGTAGTCAGCTCACTCAGGGTTCGGGTGTCACCTGCAGCCACGATGGTGATTACCTTTCTCAGAAACACTCCTCTTTGTCCCACTCTCTCTGGGGTCCCCCGCCTCTCCTCTGTAGGCCTCCCCTTTTCTGTTCCCTCTTTTGCCACCATGTTGGAGCTCAGGCCTCAGGCCTCTGGCATCCCTTCCACAGCCTCTTCCTGGGGATCTCTTCCAGTCCACGGCTCACACAGAGCAGGTGAAGCCCACTCGTAGATTTCCAGGCCATGCCTGTCTCTGCTGTTCTCTGCCTACTCGATGTCTCGAACCTGAGATGTACAAGGCAACTGCAGTTGTTTCAATTTCATTTCTGTCTCTGTGATAAAATACCCTGACAAAAATTAGCATAGGGGAGAAAGTGTTTGTTTTATCTGATAATTCCAGGCCACAGTCTGTGGCTGTGGGGACATCAGGGCAGGAACTTACAACAGCAGTCACATGGCATCCACAGTCTTGAGCAGGGGAACCAGTGCCCTCGTGCATGCTTGCTGGTGCTCGGATCTGTCTCTTCACTTTTCCACAGCTCAGGAACATACATACAACCAAATGAAGATAACTGCCCACAGACATGTCCACAGTCAACCCAGTGAATTATGGTTCTCACTGAGACTCTTCAACCCAGTGTGGACAGTTTTCACAGAGACTCTCTTCCCAGGTGACGGAGCCTAGTTGACCTAGTTGACAGTTAAAGCTGACCATCACAAAGTCCACCCCCAAAATTCAAGTGCATGAAGTCACTCTTTTTCTCCTTGTGTCCCAGGTAGTGATTCCGAAGTCCTTCCTAAGATTCCAACTGAACGTCAGTGTGGCATTTCTGAGTCAATACTCACCTGAAATCACCTCAATCTACCTTCAGAGCTCCTATTAGGTCCCAGGTTTGAGCACAGAGGGTGGATCTATGTTCACATGGATTATCTATGTGGGGTGTGTGTGTGTGCATGTGTGTGCGTGTGGAAGCCACAGGGTAACATGTGGGTGTCTTCATCAATTGCTCTCTGCCTTATTTTCTGAGACAGTCTGTCCTGGAACTTGGAGCTCCCTGATTGGCCAGCGAGTCCACAGGCTCCTTCTGCCTCTGCCTCTGAGCGGAGATTACACACAAGGATGCCAGACCCTGAGTTTTACAATTTTTGTGTGGGTGATGAGTATCTAAACTCAGGTCCTCACACTTGTGGAGAAGCACTTTTCACACTGTGCTGTCAGCCAAGCTCCGCACATGGGTCTTTTTGTGTGTGATCATGTGTGCATGCTTATCATGTGAATGTTTGTGGAGGGCAGAGGTCAACCTCAGGAGCCGTCTGCCTTGGTTGCTCAGACAGGAATGCTCACTGGCCTGGTGCTCAGCCCCTGGGCTAGGCTGGTTGGTCAATGTTCTAGTTTGCGTCCCTGTTGCTGTGATAAAACACTGACCAAAACCAACTTGGGGAGGGAAGGGTTTAATGCCATCTTATGACTAGCAGGTTACAATCCAGCTTTGAGGGAAGTCAGAGCAGGAACTCAAGGCTGGAGGCAGCAACCGCAGCAGAGGCTGTGCAGGAATGCTGCTTGCTGGCTGCTTGCTGGCTTCATCCCGCTGGGTTGCTCAGTTTCATTTGTTACACAGCCCAGCCCCACCTGCCTGGGTAGGGCATCACCTGCCCACGGTGGGCTGGGCCCATCTACACCAATTCATAAGCCAATCTGGAGGAGAAAATTCCTCAGTCAAGACTCCTTCTTCCCAGGTGTCTCTAGTTTGTGTCACACTGACAAAAACCAACCAGCATGAGTGCCCAAGGGACCCTCCGGACTCAGCCTCCAGGGCCGAGATTACAAGCAGCACCACACTGGGCTCTGTGTGAGTTCTGGAGATGAGACTCAGGTCTTCAGGGTTATACACAAGCCCTGTACCAACTGAGCCATCCCCAGCCCCTGTGGGTCTTTTGAAATGATAAAGAGGTTATTAGTGTTCTCTGCCTCCGCTTAAAATCTGTCACAGTTAGAAAATAACACCTGAGTATTCCACCTAGCTTCCTGGTGGACACAGTTGCAGTCCCCCTGTGTCCTCCTTCCTCCACCACCGAGCTTAGATGCCTTGGTTTCTGAAGTTCCTAGAGCACACTGAGGTCATTCAGCTGTTCCCTCTACCTGGGACACACTTCCCTGAAATTTCCCCAAACCTGCCTCCATAGACCTTTCCCTTAGATTTGTATTCACATTTTATTTATTTATTTATTTGTTTGTTTGTTTATTTTTATTTATTTACTTAATGTATATGAGTGTTTTGTCTGCATGCATGTAAGTGCGCCTGTGCCTGCACTACTTTCAGAGACCAGAAGAGGGTGTTGGATCCCCTGGAACTGGAGCTATAAACAGTTGTTAGCCACCATGTGGGTGCTGAGAACCAAATCTGGGTGCTCTGCAAGAACAGCCAGTGCCCTTAAGTGCTGAGCCAAGTCTAAGCCTCCAAGTTTCTATTCAAATGTCACCTCCTCCCTTGCACCTATGAAGTAGTATTGCTTGAGCCATCTCCTCTCTCGTTTCCCTTTTGTTAGTTATTAAAATTGAAGAGAGACTTCCACGGTTATCTGGATAGGCTTGGGGGCTCATTGGCCTTCTGCCTCCCCCCATCAGTCTGAAAGGGTGTAATCAGTGCCATTCCTGGCTCTACCCCTGCATCGAGCGTATTGTCTGGCAGAGAACATGTACTAGAGAGAAGAAAGATTAAACATGTTTTCTTGGGACTAAATATGCAGCAAGCATGATGGGAAACACCTACGAGATTTCATCTCAAGGAAATCAGTTTAATAGAGTGGCAGGATGCACAGAATCCACTGTGGCAGCTGTGCTAGGAGACAGGTGTCACCTGTTAAGTCCTAAGGAAATTCAGGAAAGGCCAGGTCCTAGTAGGAACAACTAGGAAAGGCTTCAGGGAAGAGATGTCATCTGACTGGGCCAGCTTCTGGTATTCTGCATCAGAACGGCATGGCACGGCACGGGTGGGAACTGTGAGAGCAGAGGTGCTCAGGAAGTACACAAGCATTGTGGATTGGGCTCAGTGGCTTCAGAAAAGAAAACATGGAGTTGGGAAAGGGGTGGGGAGAAGGAGAGCGGGCAGGGAGGAGTTATGGGGAGGAGTGAGAGGAGCATCATCATGGAAATCCATTGTATACATGTAGGAAATTCTCAAAGGATTAATAAAATATATATTTTTTAAATGGGGCTTCTGCACGTATTTTTGGCTTTATATTCTTAGAAGGAGATCTTTTATAGTTGCTACTGGACAGCCTATAATGCTAAAGCATATGTTTCTCTGCGGCTTTGATTGTCCTACCCCAAGCTTTCGCCACCTGCTGGCCCACTCAGCTGATCTCCAGAGGTGAGGCAGTCTTCACGGCTGGGGCCCTGCCACAGTCTGCTTGCATGGTATGCTGTGACTTTTAAAAAACAGACCCCCCAACTCATGAGCAAACAGGAGATGAATTAACAATGAGCATTTTAATTAATGTTTGGTTAGCTTCGGCACAAAGTGTGTAGTGACAGGGGCTGTTTTACCTAAAATACTGGATTGAAAACTCCTCCTTTGAGGCACCTTTTCTACCACAGCTGGTTCCCCGCATGCTCATCCTCCCTGCCACCTATCTGCAGCTCAGCCAGCAGAACCCCCTCGTGGGTAGGAAGAGTCTTCCTTTCTCTGCTCACCCAGGAGGCCTGTTCCTGTCTTCAAAGGGACACTCTGCTCTTCCTGAGCAGTGTAAAGCATCATTAAGTGGGAGTTACAAAGAAACATGGACTGCCTCTCGCTCTGCCGAGTAGGAAGAACCTGATTCCAGGCAAGTCCTTTCACATCTCTGAACCTTGGTTTGACTACTTGTGAAACAGAGGTGATAACAGGAGCCCCTGAAAGGGTTACGAGGATAGAGCTGGAGGCAGGAGGGAGTGTGTTCTGGCCAGAGCAGATACTAGTGGAGACGTTACCATAAACAACACGGGTCATTGATTTATTTTTGCTTGGTTTCTCTGGGCTAGTCTCAAACTCTGCTATTCGCCTTGAACTTCTGATGCTCCAGCCTCCAGCCCACACCAGCATGCCCTACCACATCTGGCATACAAAACTATTTATAACAGAGTGTAGTGTGTGGCCTCATTTAAACTCAAACTCAACTCCAGTAAAGAATGATATCTTATTGCACGACACGGGTGCACAGACCTGCATGCAGACAATACATTCATACACACACACACACACAAAAAAAAAAGAATGATATCTTAAAAAGATAGAACAACAACAACAGAAAGAATGATATCTTAAGTATATAAACTAGGACCATGGAGTTCAGAATGTCCGCATTATGAACTTAATTTTAAAGAATACTTATTTTTTTAACTGGGTATGTAGGGGGGCTGGAGAGATGGCCTAGCGGTTAAGAGCGCCGACTGCTCTTGCTGGGTTTGATCCCCAACACCCACATGGTGGCTGAGAACTGTCTTTAACTCCAGTTCCAGGGGAATCCGACACCCTCTTCTGATCTCCACAGCATTGGACAACACAGGTGCATAAACCTACATGCAGACAGTACATTCATACACATACAAAAATAAATAAAATAAAAATATCTTAAAAAAAAAACAAATAAAATTGGGTATGTGTATGGCGTTTGGTTGCAGATGCCCAAGGGGACCAGAAGAGTGGGTCAGATCCAAGAAGCTGGAGCTACAGGTGGTTGTGAGCTGGCTGACATAGGTGCTGGGAACTGCACGCAGGTCCTCTGCAAGAACAGCAAGTGTTCTTAACTACTGAACCATTTTTCCCACCCCTGTGAGCTTAACTTTTCTACCTTCCACTATTTCTTATTTTTCAAAGTGAACACTGGCGACTTCTGTGACTTAGAAAGCCCAAGGATCAAAACTTTAGACTGTAGGATTATGAGATTTGTGTTCAAATCCCAGCTTCTTCCTTTCTGGCTATGTGAGCTTCTTCCTTTCTGGAGGAAGTAACCTTGCTGTCAAGGCTCCTAGCCTCTCATCTGTGAGAACAAAGCCATTAGCAGTCTTGGCCCAGGTCAGTTAGCAACTTGGTGGATGGCAGGGAGTTGGGAAGAGTGAAGGGGGGGAGGTTAGCCAAAGTCTCTCTGAATGGATGATATTTAGGCGGAGAGCTTGAGATGCTTGGTGTTAACTGCCAACTTGACACGCTCTGGACTCACCTGGAAATGGCGTCTCAATGTGATTACCCAGGGTAGGTTGGGCTCTGGGCAAGCAAGCAAGGAATTTTCTTAATTGGGTTAATTGACTTGGAAACACCTGCCCACTGTGGATGGCACCATCCCCTAGGCAGAGGGTCCTGAACCATGGAAGACGGAGGTGAGCTGGGAATATTCCTTGTTCTCTGCTTCCTGACTGTTGATGTCATGTGCCCAGCTTCCCCATCATGATGAACTATGACCTGGAGTGGAAGATGGATGGAGGGTTATCGAGATGTGTGGAGCTTCCAACCATCTATTTCAGACAGAGGAAACAGGAAGGACATGGTACCTGAGGCAGGAAAGGGCTCCAGGGGATGGAGGTGGCGGGCACAAGTGGGCAAGTCTAGAGAATAAGCTGAGGTCTGGATGGAACAGAGTGTGAGTTTAGGCATGGACTGCAGGTGACGATGATAGCCCACTCTGAAGCTCCTCCCCCGAGAACCTACTGGCTGGCTGCCTTTGCCAAGCTGCTTCCCCCTGAGAGTGCCCCTGACCCCTCCCGTTCCTCTCAGGGAATTGTTAAGCCATTAAAGGATTTCAGATTTCGTGATCCTCTAGAACCTAATACAGTCTCAGTATCTGTTGAGTGAGCATGGAACTTCGCAAGCAGGCAATTTGTCCTGCTTTCCTGAGCTATCTATAGAAGAAGTCACTGCGTATTCTATGACTCAATAAACTCATTTCAAAAACTTTAGAAGTGACTATTTTGGAAGAAGTGATAATCCAGATGCATCTAGAATTCTCACATAGTCATAAAATCATGTTCCTTCAGATAGCTTTGCAAAGTGATTGTCAGAGAATAAATCATTACATAAAGTTGAAATAATAAAGTCTGTTTCTTTAAATATATCCTAAAAGATTGAAGTTCTCACAGATTTGGACAGGCTCCTACTCCTGGTGAGACACCGTCATAACCCTGTCTGTTGTCACAGGCACAGAACACCTGCTTGGATCTTCCTGTTTTCTCCTCACGGAGCCATGGCTGGAGACACAGGTGGCTTCATTCTGGTCCTGTGCACAGGGAGGAGGAGGCTACAGAGACTCTTCCAAATGCTCAGGAGATTGGGGGGAGGGTCTTCTTCACCCTCAAGAGATGGGGGTCTTCTCCATGTTTAGGTGGGGGAAGAAACTCTTCTGGAGGAAGTCAGGGAGCTCTGCTTGCCTCGGGACCTGGTCCTTGGTGTCCCTCTTAACACTCCACTTCTGTGCTCCATGCACCGAGCAGCATGGGGCGCAGGCAGCACTGCAAGCAGGCATGGAACCTCTGCCCAGGGCGTTGCTCTATGCTAAGCTTAATTTTACCTGGGCAACTGTAGGGACACCTGCTTGTCAGCTGGACTGAAGACACAGACATGACCAAATAGGCCTGCTCCAATCGCATCTTTTTTTTTTTTTTTTTTTTTGGTCTTTTCGAGACGGGTCTCCCTGTAGTCCCAGCCGTCCTGGAACTCACTCTGTAGACCGGGGCTGCCTTGCTCACAAAGATCCGCCTGCCTCTGCCTCCCAAGTGCTAGGATTAAAGGCGTGCGCCACCACGCCCGCCAATCGCATCTTTTAAAAAGAATCTCCAGTTACAGGCAGAAGTCAGAGTGATTTAAAGTGGGAGGGATTTGGAGAGAAGGAGGTTTTCCACCGCAGAGACGGGAAGGGGGCTGGGGTCACACTCCAGAACAGCCCGCACTGGCCGCGGGACGAGGGTTTCTGTAGCTATTAGCAACGGAATTCTGCTCCTAGAACCTGCGGGGAGAGGTGGATCCCCAGCTGCAGACAGGGACTCTGCAGCTGACGACTTGATTGCCACCTGTGAGAATCTGAGCTGAGAACCAAGTCATCACACGCGGACCCCGGAACTGGGAGTTAGTACGCCAACTGCGGTTGTCAGCTTCAGTTAAGGTTATTTCTAACAAAGCACATTAGAGAAATGCAGCCTGGCTGCCGGCCACTGCGCTACTCCCCTAAACTGCTCCTGTGTTTTCTACTCCAGGATGTCTGTGGAAATCTGTAGCTCATCGTCTAGTCATCTCCTCCTCCTCCTCTTCTTCCTCCTCCTGCCACCGCCTCCTCTTCCCTCCCTCTCCCCCTCCTTCTCCTCCTCCTCCTCTCCTCCTCCTCCTTCCCCTCCTCCTTCCTACTTCCTCCTCCTCTTCTCCTCCGCCTCCTTCTCCTCCTCCTCCTTCTCCTCCTCCTCCTTCTCCTCCTCTCCTCCCTTCTCCTCCTCCTCCTCCTTCTCTCCTCTTTTTTTTACCTTTTTATCCTTCCCCTCTCCTCCTCCTCCTATTCCCCCTCCTCCTCTTCCTCCTCCCTCCTCTTCTCTTCCTCCCCTCCTCCTTCTCCTCCTCCCCTGCTTCCTCCCCTCCCTCCCTCCCCTCCCTCCTCCCCTGCATTTTCTGCAGTTTTTGCTCCTTTCACATGCTAGGCAAATGCTCTACAACTGAGCCCCTCCTCCCCTGTGCGATTCACCTTCAATCTGTGTTCTGGAGAGCATGGTAGTTACTGTGGGTAAAGGTGCTGTTACTGGGCAGTTGGGCCCAAGGCTGCCAGGGGTGAGGCAGTGACTTTGAACAGACTACTTAACCACACCAAGGGGGATTCATGAGGCAGAAGATTGGTTCCCACAAGCCTTCAGAACTCTGACCCCTAGAAACTTTGGATGTGTAATATTAAGTGACAGAAGGACCTTTCACAGGAGTAAGGTTAGGGGCTTTAAAATGGGGAGCTTATCCGGTGTCTGCTAGATTGTCAGTCTGGCTCCTAAGACTTTAACATTTTTCAGTTTTATGTGGCAAGAACATTTCACACAAGATTTACTTGTGGAACAGAATTTTAAGTGCGTAATACGACATCATCACCCTATTATGGTACTGCACAGCAGAAGTCACAGCTTCAACAGGCCTTGAGCTCCAGTCAAGCAAAATAGAGGGTCTGCTGCTCTTGCTGGGACCTGAGTTTGGTGCTCAGTACCATGCCTGGCAGCTCAGAGCTGGAGCTTCAGTGTGAGGGGATCTGATGGTGCTGAGGGCAGCTGAGGTGGGGAGGGGGAGGGGAGGGGGGAGGGGGAGAGGGGGAGGGTGTGGGCTGAACACTGTCCTTACTGCTCTCTAGGACTTGACAGCAGATGTGATGGGACCAGCTGTCTCCGTGACTTCCCCGCTGTCTCTGTGATTTCTCCACTGTCTCCATGACTTCCCCGCTGTCTCTGTGACTTCCCCACTGTCTCTGTGACTTCCCCACTGTCTCTGTGACTTCTCCACTGCCTCTGTGACTTCTCCACTGTCTCCGTGACTTCCCCGCTGTCTCTGTGACTTCCCCGCTGTCTCCGTGACTTCTCTGCTGTCTCTGTGACTTCTCCGCTGTCTCTGTGACTTCCCTGCTGTCTCTGTGACTTCTCTACTGTCTCTGTGACTTCCCCACTGTCTCTGTGACTTCCTTGCTGTCTCTGTGACTTCTCCACTGTCTCTGTGACTTCTCCACTGTCTCTGTGACTTCTCCACTGTCTCTGTGACTTCCCCGCTCTCTGTGACTTCCCCACTATCTCTGTGACTTCTCCACTGTCTCTGTGAGTTCCCCACTGTCTCTGTGACTTCCCCACTCTCTCTGTGATTTCTCCGCTGTCTCTGTGACTTCCCCACTGTCTCTGTGACTTCCCCACTGTCTCTGTGACTTCCCCACTTGTCTCTGTGACTTCTCCACTATCTCTGTGACTTCTCCGCTATCTCTGTGACTTCCCCACTGTCTCTGTGACTTCTCCACTGAGACCTTGAGCTAGGACCCGATGTCAGCTGCCCTCAGCTTGCTTTTGTCACCTTTATCACTTCCTGATTGTAAACTGACTTTCCTCATGGACTTGTGACACATTTGTGCTTTCTCTGGCTTGTTTCACTTGGTCCAGTGTCCTCTGGGTTCAAACGTGTTGTCACACTTATGGAATCCCCTTCACCTTGTTAATGAGAATGGTGTCCCACTGAGTGTGTACACTACACATCCGATTCCTGTGCAGGGTGGAGGAGCCTCCACCCTGTTCCCACTTTTCACTCTCTTAATTCTACAAGGATTCCATGTTCTCCACACACTTCACAGAGTGTGTCCTTCCAGGTGCACTTCCTCGTCTTGCCGTGTGTCCACACAGGGTGGGTGGTCGGGGCGGGACTCATCTGATCACCCTCCATCCAGGCCCTACCACAGAGAAGCTTCTGTCTAGAACATCTGCGGCCTGCTGGCTCACAGTCCTTCTGACCTTCCTCCATTGCCTGTGCCCTATCTGACCGTAGAAAGGATGGCACATGCTGGCTCCTTCAGCTCAGCCCACGCTCATGACTGCCTCGTGCTGTGTGTGCCATCAGGTTCTGTCGCTGTCGCCCGCCTCACTGCAGGAGTAGATCCCAAACGGCTGGAGTAGTCATGTCTTCAAGTTCGGCTCCTCGGCAGTATCTATGTTGGACAGTCAGCAAATGGATTTTGAACAAAAATTGGAAACAAGTCCAGGGTGTGCACATGTGTGCATGTGTGTGGGGCCGCTATCTGCAGCAAGTCCACGGAAAGACAGGAAATCACTGAGGAAGGACAGAGGGGGAGATGGAATTTGACTGATGTACAGTGAGAGGATGGGACCATTATATTTTCTCAGGAAAATTCTGAATCAGATATGAAAGGCTCAGAAACAGAGGACAATGCTGGGCCACATGAACCTTTGTGGGAGTTTGAGTGAGAACCATCCCCTATAGACTCCAGCATTCAGACACTTGATATACGGTCCTTAGCTGCTGGTGATGTTTAAGGAAGGTCTCAGAACCTTCGGGAGGTGTGGCCTAGCTGGAAGCAGGTCACAGGCAGGCAGGAGGGGTGCATGCAGGAAGGGACTCTGAGAGGTCACAGCCTCATCCCACCTCTAGCTTGCCATACTCAAGGCTGGGGGCTGCATTTGTGTCCCCTTAAGCGGGAACCATGGGCCACTACCAAGGTGCATTTAACTACATCTGGCCTGTGTGCCAACCACTCTGCTCCCTTCTCAACTGCTGTCTTCTAAATTTTATTTTTAAGAATAAAGCGGGAGGGATTTGTGCAAGTGAGTGCAGTTGCCTGTGGAGGCCAGAAGAGAGTGTGGGATCCCCTGGAGCTGAAGATACAGATGGCTGTGAACCACCCTATATGGGTGCTGGGAACTGAGCTGGGATCCTTTGAAAGAGCCGTATGTGTTCTTAACCCCAGGGCTAGCTCTCCAATCTGCTGACTGTTTTTAATGGGAATTTTAATTACAGTTTCTCTTCACTTGTTGCTTTCTCTCTTCTTTTATGGAAATGACTGCAGAGGAGCCAAAATACCCACAAATACAAGTGCCCTTTTGGTGGAGGACAGGGAAATTGGGGTTCAGGCTCTTTACAAAAGGAATGATTCAAAGAATGCCTGCTGTGGGAACAGGTGCTCCTGCTGTGGAAACGGGTGCTCCTGCTGTGGGAATGGGTGCTCCTGCTGTGGGAACGAGTGCTCCTGCTGTGGGAATAGGTGCTCCTGCTGTGGGAACGGGTGCTCCTGCTGTCCCCTTGCCATGCTCCTGGCATTTGTTTTCTAGAGTGCCACACGCCGGGGTTACCTCTGGTCTCACTGGCCATCCTGGCAGGCCCATCTTGTGATGCTTCGTAACATCTGATGGCGTGAGGGCACAGGAACTGGACACTGCTCTTGACTAGACTAACAGTCCAGGGAACTCCGTCCAGCCCTGGCTCTAAACCCCGTGTTGTGAGGAGTCCTCCGAGGCTGAGCTCCTGGCCTGTATGTGCAGTGGGACGCCTAATGCACACCTGAATCCTGGGTCAGAGGAGCACTGGCTCTCCAGACTCCACACCCTCTTACTCTACCTGACTCTCCACTTCTGTAGGGAACATCTCCCACCCCCACCCCCTTTTCTTCCTTATCTGCCTCTTCCTCCTCCTATTTTTATTTTGGGTTTTTGAGAGAGGGTCTCACGTTGTAGCCCAGGCTGGTCTGGAACACACTATATAGTTGAAGGTGACTGCAGGTTCATAGCAATCCTCCTGCCTCAGCTTCCAGAGGCCTAAGATTGTAAGCATGACACACTGGGGCCATGTTCCCCATTGCTTCAGTCAATGAGCCCTAAACACTGACTTCTCCCACCTCTCCCGCCCTTTCTATGTCCTTCAGAGACACTACTGCTGCTGTCTGCGAAGCTCACCCTGGACCATCCTAGTTCTCATTGCCTCTGGAGCAGCCGCCTTGGCTACAGCTGTGGTTTCTTCCTCTCTGGACGGCACCTTCCTGTCTGCTAACTCTAACTTTGATTTATTGACTCATTTTTCTTTACAGTGTTTGCTTGTTTGAATGTTCTTCTAATCTTGTTTTTTGTAGACATTATGTAGCTCAAGCTGAACGTGAACTTCGGATCCTCCTGCCTCCATCTCCCAAGTGCTGGGATTACAGGTGTGCACCCTCCTCTGCACCCTCCTATGTATCTTACTCTTGGCTGCCCTCTGGAAGTCTGTCATAAGCTACTCTTCAGACGACAGCTTGTGAGGTTCTCAACATTGAAACTGTTGATGTTCGGGGCCAGACCATAATCAGTGGAGGGCTGTCATCCTCCTGACGGCAGGATGCCCCACAGCAGCCCTCAGCCTATTCTCTAGACAATAATCAGTGGAGGGCTGTCGTCCTCCTGACCGCAGGATGCCCCACAGCAGCCCTCAGCCTATTCTCTAGACAATAATCAGTGGAGGGCTGTCGTCCTCCTGACTGCAGGACACCCCACAGCAGCCCTCAGCCTAGTCTCTAGACAATAATCAGGGGAGGGCCATCGTCCTCCTGATCGCAGGATGCCCCACAGCAGCCCTCAGCCTATTCTCTAGACACCAGTAAGTCCCTTTCTCCCACTTGTGAAAACTAGATCTGTGTCCAGAAATTGGCAAGTGGGCAAAGAAAATGAGTCCTGATGGGGAGCCCCAGGCTGGAGATGCCACTGGGATCAGATTACTCTCTAGGGGGCAACTTCTCCATTGTTTGCTGTCCTGTTTGAAACAATGCCCAAGTTTCTGATGGTGGCTTACACATCATCACTCGTCCTCCTGCCTGGAACTCCCTTCAGGAGCTGGATATGGGCTTAAGAGCCCTGCTTTTATTAATCTGGGTTAAGATCCCTGCACTGGGTTCCCAAAGCCTCCTGATCTTCTCTTCACACACTGCACCTTGCATTATATGGTAATTCCTGGTTTGTAGACTGTGAACTCTGAGGGATAGGAGTGGTGTCTTATTGACACTACCCTTTCTTATGCACAGCAGATAGCCTGGAAGAGGGAACTCGAGTGACAGTGTGGAGGGCTGATCTAACTCATAGACCAAGCCTGGTCTGCAATACAGATAGGTTATATGAATCACACCCTGGGAGCATATAAATCTGTGGAGCCAGATCCTAGCATATCTTAGCAATTTTCTACATGTACTCAGTTCTGCAGGTTCTTGGAAATACCAAGGATGATCTCTGATCTAGATCAGAGAAGCCCTTCAGAGAAACCACTCATTCCACGAAGAGCACCTGCAAAAAGCTGGACATTGGCCAGAGGCCAGACATAACCTCTGGACAGGAAGCACAGGTGCCAGCATGGCTGATGGTCACTGTGTAGGAAGAGAATACACTGCTGCAGTGGCTGGGCCCAGACCAGCTGAGCTTCAGGGACTGCGTGTGCCACATCTGGTAGCGGATTGTGGGAAGGAGAAGCGAGGCCTGCCGGGCACACAAGGGGTGGAGTCTGAGTGGACCAGCGGGTCCTGTGGACTGGGAAAGGTGTCCTGGAAGGCCTTGGGAGCTAGGAGCTGAGGCTCGAACACAGAGGGTACTGGCACCAACCCAAACACCCCCACCCCGCTGCCAACTGGAACCCCCCTAGAACCTAGACAAGTCAAGACTCCATTCATAAGGAGAATATAACAAAGACACCCGAAGGAATCAAGGAAAGCAATCCTTCAACAAAGTGAAGAGGCATTCAAAATTCACATCAGAATACAGGCAAAAAGCTAACTGCATGCTGAGAGCAGAACGAAAGAACAATATAGGAAAGTCACAGAACAACTCCGCACCAAACTCTATGAAGCCAGTGGAGGACCCCTACAATGGGATCTCCACAGAGTTAACCCAGGACACAGATCCCCAAATAACAGTCACAGATATATTCAAAGAAATCATAAAACTAAGGGGAGAGAATGAAAACCTCAGAAAGGACCTAGAGGAAGACAAGGACAAACTTTGGAAAGAACTAAAAGGAGAAAATGACAGATTCCAGAAAGAGCTAGAGGGACAAAATGACAAACTCCAGAAGGAAGTGGAAACACTGAAAAGATCCCACACTGAAATGAAAAAGGAAAGCAATGAGCTACCAGAAAAGTTTGAGCAGCTCCAAAAGGAAATGGAAATAGTAAGGAAAACACAGGAAGAAAAAAAAAATAAAAGGAAATCGAACAGTCATCCAATCAAGAGGAAAGAATGGGAAAAATCCTCAGAAGCAGAATGGAGGAAGCAGAAAAAAGAATATCAGACCTAGAAGACAACACAGAACAACTAAAAAGCTCAAGTAAAGACTATGAAAAATTTTTAAAAATACGAAAAGTGGAACAACCGAGAAATGTGGGACACTATGAAAAGATCAAACCTCCACATCATAGGGATAGAGGAAGGAGAAGAATCCCAAGAAAATGATATTGACCAGATTGTCAACAAAATAATAGAGGAAAATTTCCCCAAACTAAAAAAAGACAAACCCATGCAAATACAAGAAGCAAGTAG
>VZQC01015484.1:513830-563119 GCA_009823505.1 Rhizomys pruinosus
GAAAGATATATCGAGACCACATGCAGGATATAGAGAATTGGCCTCTGGAAATGCCAGAGAGTGTTACCAAAGGCCACTAAATCAATAAAGCAAATATCGGTCTCCTTGAGTCAAGCAAGACTCCTCTGTCAGCATCAGCTACACCTCACCTGCCTGGAAATACTGTGCAACAGTGGCAGCCAAATGTCTGTATATCCCAAATCTAATTGGCTATTAGCTCTCCCCTTGGAGGAATAATTCATGGCTGCTGCCACAAGCTTAAGTCCTCTAGTGATTAGGAGATGTTACAAGCCACAGTAAGACCTTGTCAGCCTTTACAGAAAAGCAATAGTCCATGGATTAGCATACCATTCAAACATCTGTGTCTATACCAATGCAACCTACCATAATAATTAGTACTGTTTAAATGCCTGTATATCTAATTGCTTATGCTTCATCAGTAGGAATAAAAGGTTATTCCTGGATAAACTGCCAACATATGAAAGGAAACAGCCTGAACTGATCAGAGTCCAAAACGACATCTCCAGAGAAAATAGACTGCTTTGCTTCTCGTCCACCTGCGTCCCTTTTCTAAAGCCTAGGGAACAATCTGTGGAAGAAAGGGTGTGGTAGAATGTAAGGGCTGCGATTGGGGTGAATTGTGAAACTACAGCAATATAGACTGGACTCTTATTTGATCAACATGATAGTACATATAAGCTCCTCCAGCTGGACGATGCGGGCCTCAGGCTGTATAAGTTTGAGCATAGCTACTTGCAAATTGATTTTACATGAAGGATGCTTGTATTCATTACTTATTACATTTTCTTAAAAAAATAAAAAAGAATACATTGCTTAAGTGCTGGAGTGACACCAGGGAAAGGCAGAGCAGGAGAGGGAGAAATGGGACCCCGCCTTGGCACTTATGAAAAATATGTACTCTGCTTTTGAATAGAATATTCTGTGAATGTATACAGAATAGTTCAACTTCTTGACATTATCTTGGCAATGAGTTTTGGTATGACCCTCACCAAAAGCACAAGCCTTCTTCAGAAAATCAAAATAGAACTCTATATAAAACTAAAAACTTTTAGCACAAGAAACGAAACAATCAATAAAACAAAAGATAACTCATTGACTGGCAGAAAATACTTGCAAGCCATGTATTCTCCATGCAGTCAAGAGCCAAACCAGGCTGAGTGTGGTGACTTAAGCCTTTAATTCCAGTACTTGGGGAAACCGAGTCAGGATTCCTGCAAGTTGGACCCATGCATTAATTACAAGGTGAGCTTTCTATGCAGTGTGAGATCTTGTGTCAAGAAATAAACTCAAAACAAAACAAAATGAAACGAAACGAAATGAAACGAAAGACCCAAATGTATAAGGAATTCATATGATTCAGTACTAAATCAAAAATAATAAAAGTAAACTCAAATAATTAAAAAGTAGGCAAAGGGGGGCTGGAGAGATGGCCTAGCGGTTAGGAGCGCCGACGCTCTTGCAGAGGATACGGGTTCGATTCCTAGCACCCACATGGCGACCGAGAACCGTCTGAAACTCCAATTCCAGGAGAACTCCAGTTCCAGGGGAATCCGACACCCTCTTCTGACCTCTGCGGCATTGCACGACACGGGTACACAAACTTGCATGCAGACAGTACATTCATACACAGACGGAAATAAATAAAATTAATAAAAAAAATTTAAAAAAAAACGTAGGCAAAGGACCTGAACATCAGGTCCATTTTCTTTAAGGACATGTGACACCAGCAGATACAGGAAGCACAAAGCAAAGCCACAGAATCTCCTCCCACCAGGGAGGGTGTCTTATGAGAAAGGAGAAGGCTAACAAGTCCTCGCAGATATGACAACAGACACGTATGCGTGGAGATGTGGCTCACAGCACCGTGGAATGTTACTCTGCTATAAACAAGAATGGAGTCATGATAGTGAAGAAAGTTGTGTGGACCTGGAGATCCTTATGTTCAGCAAAATGGGCCAGATTCAGAAATACCTCAGCTCTTCTCTCATATGTGGAATCTAGATTTAAGTTTATATGTGCATACACACACACACACACACACACACACACACACACAACGTGAAGATAGAAGGGGCTGTGAGAACAGAAGGGGGAACTATTTGAGGCAGTGAAGGTGACCAGCAGGAGGGACAGGGACAGGGGAGGAGAGTGTGGGATGAATAAGGACTTATTTTCACATATACATGTATATATTTGAAAATGTTATAATGAGACCCATTTCTTTAACTTATTCATTTATTTTATAAGTGTTATGTCTGCAAGTGCGCCCATGTCATGCGGTGCCCAAGGAGGATAGAAGAGAGTATTAGATCCTCTGGAACTGGAGTTATGGATGGTTGTTAGCTACCATGTGTGTGCTGGGAATCAAACCCAGGTCCTCTGGAAGAATAGCCAGTATTCTTTACCTCCAAGCCATCTCTTCAGCCCCGAGACCCATTTCTTTATATGCTAACCACCAAAGTTAAGTTTAAAAAGGACAGAAAGCATTGTAAAGAGTTTGTAAAATGAGAACTCATATACATTGTTGGTAGGACATTGATGAAAATTGCCACAGCAATCACAGGTGACAACATGGAAGATCTACAAAAGGCTAGAAGTAGAACTGTCATATGACCTGGCAATCCTACTTCTAGGAATATACCCAGGGGAAGTAACATCATAAAGAGATGTTTGCACTTTCACGACCACTGACTGCAACATCATTTACAATTGCCAGGGCAAACCCGCAGAGTGGGAGGAAAGCTTCACCGTAGATACATCTGACAAAGCATTGATTTCCAGAATATATAAGCTACTCAAAAAACAAAGGAGAAAGAAAACAAATGACCCACTCAATAGATGGAGCAAAGAGCTGAACAGAGACTTCACAAGTGAGGAATTAGAGATGGCTGAGAAACATCTTAAGAAGTGTTCAACGTCGTTAATCATTAAGGAAATGCAAATCAAAATCACTTTAAGATATCATCTCACTCTGATAAGACTGGCTAGGATCAAGAAAACAAATGATACCAAGTTCTGGAGAGGTTGTGGGGAAAGGGGAACACTCATCCACTGCTGGTGGGAATGTAAACTGGTACAGCCACTATGGAAAGTAGTGTGGAGAACCCTTGGAAGACTTGGAATGAACTTGCCACCTGACCCAGCCATACCACTCCTGGGTATGTACCCACAAGACTCATCTTACTGCAGAGATACATGTGCAGCCATGTTTATTGCAGCTCTCTTCACAATAGCAAGGAGATGGAACCAACCAAAGTGCCCCTCAACTAACGAGTGGACAGAGAAAATGTGGTACATGTACACAATGGAGTTATATGCAGCAGTAAAGAAAGATGACATCATGAACTTTGCAGGTAAATGGTTGGAGCTGGAAGATATCATGCTGAGTGAAGTAACACAGTCCCAGAAAAACAAATGACGAATGGTATCCCTCATCTGTGGATGCTAGCACCAGTTACCTAATTGTATGGCAAACTGAGCAACATCAATGTGATCTGAAAACAACTGTGCTCTTATATTGTAGAATCCATTAAAAAATAAAGGAAAAATAAATAAATAAATAAAAATTAAAAAAATAATTGCCAGGGCAATCCATTAAAGGATATTTGGATGAGGAGAGCGTGACACACACAGACAAGTGTGCTATTCAGCCTTAAAAAGAAGGAAGTCCGACCATTTGTTCAGTGTAGATGATAAGCTGATGCTAAATAAAACATGCCAGACACAAAGACAAACGGCAGAAATGGAAAAGAATCGAACTCACTAAGTAGAATGGTGGCTGGGTGGGGGGAGCTGGGGAGTTCAGACATGGGGCCATGTTGACCACAGAACACAAACGGAGTTGTAAGACGAATGATTCTGAAGCCTAGTGTATTGTGCAAAGAGCACGGTTAATAATCATGTGTTGTCTACTTATTTGTGACAGTAGATCTCTGTGAGAGCTCTCACCACACACCCATGTCAGTATTGGGTATGTTAATTAACTTGGTTATGGATGGTAATAATTTCAAAGCATATGCTTATCAGAAGATCACCTTGTGCATCTTAAATGTAGACAATATTTGTTTGTCAGATCCCCAGATAGTGAGGGAAAGTTGGGCTCTGCCTTTGGAGAGTTCAGATTCTATTTTGAGCAGAGAGAGGAACTGTTGACTCATGGATGATACACTAAGAATTCACAGAAATATGCAAGAAAGACCCAGGATGCTGAGGCTGGGGTGGGGCTCCAGGTGCTCCAGCAGGGGGCTGGGGTGGCTGAGGAAGCCCGCAGACCCCCTGTGAGGGGGACATTGGAGCAGAGCTGTGAAAAATCTCCCTGGATCAGAAAGAGCAGGACAGACCCTCCTGATGAAGAGCAGAGAGGTGGGAAGTCAGGAGGGTCAGGAACTTGGAATGGAACGTAGAGGTCAGACTACAGCGAAGCCGTGGGAATGGTGGTGGAGGAGGAAGATGGAAGGAGGGAGAAATGGGGGCTGCCACAGAGTCGAGCGGGCTTGGAGGTCTGACAGGCTTCATCCTACAGTGTGGGCGGGAAGGAATAGAGTCTGGAAAGGTGGTGGTGGACTAGAATCCCAAAGGCAACTTCCTCCAGAGCGAAACATCCTCGGCAGGTTGGGGGTGGGGGTGGCGCTAAACAAGCCTCACGTGCCTGGAAAAGCTGAAACTTGCAAGATTCTCAAAGGCCTCTCAGCTTTATCAGAAACAGTGAACAACCTCAGGGAAGGAAAGCAAAAACCAAACTCTAGAGAGGAGATTCCTGGACCCGCTGAGCTGCCTGCAGGGTGTGCAGAGAGCTCTGGTGGGTACACAGCTGTGGGGAGTTGTCGCCCATGCTGGGGTTGACAGTAATGCAGGTGCTTCTCCAGTGTGACCTCTCACCCACCCTCTTATAAGTAACCCCAGTAAAATCTCAGTGACTCACTAAGTGTGACTTTAGTGTAATTGTTATTTTGTTCTGTTGTGGGTTCCCTTTCTGGAGTGAGTAGATGTGTGTGTGTGTGTGTGTGTGTGTGTGTGTGGTGTCTCCCCAAGAGAAGGCTGTCACAGCTAGACTGCAGAGCAACTCCCAGGGGAAAGCCTGGAAGCAGAGATGGCTTCCGTGTGGGCCTTGTGCTTACGGGCTGACTCATAATTGGCAGGGACCTGTGCAACCGGAGATTGGAGCCCTGCAGCGGTTGAGGTCTGGTCACAGTGGTGCAAAGCTGGGTGACATTTGGTTGTGTCACAATGGCTTCAGTGTGAGATGAAGGGCAAGGAGAGGTGGTGTCTCTGCACACAGGTAGGATTCATTAGTTTTTCCCCTTTGACAGCTGACTAGCAGTGTTTGGACACTGACACGGTCTGTGGACTAAGCCCAGTGTTGGCCTTGCTACCCTCTTGGTCACTCGCAACACTGCTCAGGGGTCCACTGGATTCAACCTCGTAGAGGTGGGCTGCAGGAGTGGCGTAGTGCTGGAGAGTTTGCCTAGCAAGCTTGAGGCCCTGGGGTCAGTCCCTCGTGTGAGGAGTAAACAGTGGCAACAGAGGGTCCTCATCCCTGGCTATTTCTGAACTGACTGAGTCGCTCTTTACTTGTGTCACAGTCACTCCTTTGCCTGGTTTCCAACCCCAGGAGAGGGTTGAATCCACCTTCCCATGTCTCCGAATCCACCTTCCCATGTGCTCCGAATCCACCTTCCCAGGTGCTCCGTTTCTCCCTGTCCTGCCATCTTCATTACCTTGGACCATGAAGGCCCTTGTTCTTACAGTTATGCACATACTGCTGTGTTCTTCTCCCATCTACCTACATAAAATGTCTGCACCATGCGGGTCCCATGTATTTCTTTACACATTTATTAATTTCCTTTTATTTAATGTAGCCACAAGGCTCCAGGGCAGGAGCTGGATGAGGTTGTGAATCTTCCCACAGCTCCGAGCTGGCCGTGAATCTTAGTATTCCAAAGGTTATCCTTGGGCTAGCGGTACTCATGTTAGCTGGAGTTTGTTAAAAATGCAAATTCTTGGGCTGGTGAAGTGGCTCAGTGGACAAAGGCATTTGCCACCAAACCTGATGACCTGAGGTCCAGAAGGTAGAAGTTCTCTCCTGGAAAATTGTCTTCTGACTTCCATATATGTGCTATGATGCTCATGTACACACACAGACACAGAGAATACACACACATACACACACATGTGCACACACATTATAACATATGGAGATTAAACAACACAATCCCAAATAATGAATGGGTCAGGGAAGAAATAAAGAATGAAATAAAAGTATTCATGGAGCTAAATGAAAAAGACAATACAGCACAACAAAACCTGTGGGATACTTTAAAAGGAGTCTTAAGGGGGGAATTTATAGCCCTAAGTGCCTACATTAAAAAAACAGAAAGTGAAAAAATAAACAATCTAACACTGCAGCTAAAAACACTTGAGAGACAACAACAAGTGAACCCTAAACCCAACAGACAGGAAGAAATAACAAAAATCAGAGCAGAAATCAATGAAATAGAAACAAAGAAAGCAATACAAAGAATCAATGAATCAAAAAGCTGATTCCTTGAAAGGATAAACAAGATAGACCACTAGCTCAGTTAACCAAAAGAAAGTAAGAACAACTCCAAATTAATAGTATTCATGATGAAAAGAGAAACATTACAACAGACAAAGAAAAGATCCAGACAATTATACGAGAATACTTCAAAAACCTACACTCTACCAAATTTGAAAACGTAAGAGAAATGGATAAATATCTGAAATCCTGGGAATCAACAAAGCTTAACCAAGAAGACAATGACAGCTTAAACTGACCCATAAAATTTGAGGAAATTGAAAATGTAATAAAAAACCTTCCACCTAAAAAAAAAGCCTGGGCTTTTTTAAAAGACGGTTTCACAGCAGAATTCTATAAAACATTTAAAGAGGTCTTACAACTATTATTACTCAAAATGTTCAGAAGGATACAAACAGAAGGAAATCTCCCAAATTTCTTCTATGAAACCAGCATCATTCTAATACCCATACCAGGCAAAGACACAACCAAAAAAGAAAGCTATAGACCCATCTCATTAATGAACATAGATGCAAAAATTTCTCAACAAAATACCACACCATATTATAGTTAAAATGCTAGATGCCCAAAACAAAGACAAAATTCTGAAGGCTACAAAAGAAAAACAAAAAATACTTGCAAATCACATACAGACCCACATTCAAAAGACCACATTCATGACCAAGTTGGATTCATACCAGAGATGCAGGATGGTTCAACATATGTTAATCAATAAATATCATAAAACACATAAATGGACTGAAAGACAAAAACCACATGATCATATCAATTGATGCAGAAAAAGCCTTTGACAAGATCCAGCATCCCTTTATGTTTAAAGTTCTAGAGGGAATTGGGCTAAAGGGAACATTCCTCAACATAATCAAAGCCACGTACATCAAACCCACTGCCAACATCATCTTAAATGGAGAAAAATTAGAAGTACTCCCCTTAAAGGCAGGAACCCATCAAGACTGGCCCCCTATCACCACTCCTCTTCAACATAGTGCTTGAAACTCTTGGTAGGGCAATAAGGCAAAAAAAGAATTAAAGGAGTACTAATCAGAAAAGAGGAAGTTAAACTATCTCTTTTTGCAGTTGATATGATAGTTTATCTAAGGTATGCTAAAAAACTTCACCAGAAAACTCCTAGAAATGATTAAGAGTTTCAGTAAAGTGGTGGGACGCAAAATTAACCTAGGAAAATCAGTAGCCTTTCTTTACACCAACAACAAGCAACTGGAGAAGGAATACAAGGAGACCTTCTTACTCATAATAGTCTCAAAAAAATAAAATACCTGGGAACAAACCTAACCCAAAACATCAAAGAGCTCTACAATAAAGTTTTAAAACCCTGAAGAAGGACATCAAACAATGGAAAGACCTCCCATGCTCATGGATTGGAAAAATCAATATAGTAAAAATGTCCATTGTACCCAAATTAATATACCAATTCAATGCAATCCCAATTAAAATGCCCATGAGTTTCTTCACAGACTTGGAAAAAAAATCCTTAAATTCATATGGAAAAACAAAAGACCCCAAATAGCTAAAGCAACCCTGAGGAAAAGAGCAATACAGGGGGGATTGCTTTACCAGACTTCAAGCTATACTACAGGGCTATAGTCATAAAGACAGCCTGGTACTGACACAAAATGGACCTGTAGACCAACGGAACAAAATTGAAGATCCGAATTTGAGCTCATACAATTTCAGCCACCTCATATTCAACAAAGGGACCAAAAAACTCAATGGAGGAAAGATAGCATCCTCAGCAAATGGTGCTGGCAAAACTGGACCACCACTTGTAGAAGAACAAAATTAAACCCCTACCTCTCACCCTGTACAAAAATCAACTCCAAGTGTATCACAGACCTCAGTGTGAAACGCGACACCCTGAAAGTGACAGAGGAAAATATTGGCAGCAACCTACAAGACATAGGCATAGAAAAAGACTTTCTAAATCAGACAGCAGCTGCACAGGAAATAAGGTCGACAATTGACAAGTGGGACCTCATCAAATTCAGAAGCTTCTGTCAGCAAAAGAAACAATCAAGGAAGTGAAGAGAAACCCCACAGAGTGGGAGGAAACCTTCACCGCAGATACATCTGATAGAGCATTAACATCCAGAATAGATAAACTACTCAAAAAACAAAGAAGTAAGAAAACAAATGACCCACTCAAAAGATGGAGTAAAGAGCTGAACAGAGACTTCACAAGTGAGGAAGTAAAGATGGCTGAGAAACATCTTAAAAAGTGTACATTGTTAATAATTAAGGAAATGCAAATTAAAATCATTTTAAGATATCCTCTCACTCTGATAAGACTGGCTAAGTTAAAGAAAACAAAAGACACCAAATGCTAGAGAGGTTGTGGGGGACGGGGAACACTCATCCATTGCTGGTGGGAATGTAAACTCATACAACCACTATGGAAAGCAGTGTGGAGAACGCTTGGAAGACTCAAAATGAGCCTACCACCTGACCCAGTCATACCACTCCCTCAAGCCTCATCCTACCACAAAGATACTTGCACATCTATGTTTATTGCAGCTCTGTTGACAATAGCGAAGAGCTGGAACCAACCCAAATGCCCCTCAACAATGAGTGGATAACAAAAATGTGGTACATCTACACACTGGAGTTCTATGCAGTGGTAAAGAAAGATGACATCATGAACTTTCCAGGTAAATGCCATTATCCTAAGTGAAGTAACATAGTCCCAGAAAAAAAAACAACAAATGGTATCCTTCGTTTGAGGATGCTAGCACCAAATCCCCAGTTGAAAGGCAAGCTGAACAATGTTATTGTTATATTTCTTTTTTATCTGAAGACAACTGTGCTGTTATAATGTGACTCTCTTAATGGGCTCCAGAATTAACTTTCCACATATTTTCAGACATTGTAATTGCCATATATGGGTGGAAGGTATGTATTCATATTTCAGAGTAATATAAAATTAAAGGGAAAAAATGTGAATTCCTAAACATATTTTTGAATTACCATACAGTTTATTTTTGGAGGTCATAATTTTGCTATACCTGTGATGTTTATATAGGTATATTCTGGAGCAATACAAATGGGAGGGAACAAAAACAACACAAGGACTGGCTCAAAGAACTGACTGAAACAGTTAACTTCTGTCCAAAACAGAGAAAAACTTTAAAAAGACTGAGAAAAAGATGCAAGGCATGTATGGCAGAATGCAGGAACTGGGGTGGGGTGGGGGACAGGGAAAGGGGACTATGTCTAAATTGGACTGAAAAAAATGATGTATGAAATACACAAAATATCAATAAAAGTATTTTACTAAACATGATTCTTAGGTAATTATATGCATGATAGTTTCTGAAGCTGTGGGAAAGACAGGCAACGTAGAGTAGTCTGTGACATCAGAACCCAGGACAAGAGAACCAGCAACAGGCTATTGAATATTTAATACTTAATGGTCCTTTTCCCCCATAAAATTAAGAAATATTTTTTTCATATATGAGTTCATATCTCATTCCTCTTTCTCACCCCGTTTTTATGTGTGGTGTATGTATGTGTTCATGTATGTGTGCACATTTGTGTATACATGTATCTAGAGGCCAGACATCCCTGCCTCTGTCACTTAGTCACTTACACCCTGTTTTTCAGTCTCTTACTGAACCTGTGGCTCACTGACTCAGCCGGCCTAGCTGGCCAGCAGCCCGAGGGGAGTCCTTCTGTTTCCTTCTCCTGCTGCCTCAACTTCCCTGCCAGGATGGATCACACCTGGATCTCTGAGCCAGGAACCACTATCCTTCAAGTTGCCTTTGCAGAGGATTTTATCAGAGTATCAGGAAAAGAAGCTATGACATCTACAAAGTGAAATACTACACAGAGACAATAGTGAATGGACTGGGACTGTGTGTGTGGATGAGGATGCATCCCACCCTATCAGGACAACAGAAAGAGCCAAGGGTGAGTGTACCCACTGCTTGACTCCACTGCGGAGATGGGGAACAGCTCAGTGGCAGAGGCAAGGTAGGAGGGGTGGGACTCTAGGCCCTGAGTACTCAGCACTCCAAAAGGAAGTACCCAGGATTCTGGTAGCACTCATTTTCTTAAGCTGAGTGATTGTTACACAGGGAGACAGTGTGAAGGAAAATTCATGCCAACAAGAACCTTCTCCTGTTAGGAGTGTTAACTGTCAATAAATCTTAAGAAGGAAGGTCCCTCAAGTGGAAGAGATGGAACTTTAAAAAACAACATTATAAACTGTGAGAACAGCTTGGGAGACTCAACAACAGGGAAACACACATTCTCAGGGCCAGAGAGATGGTTCACTAGTTAAGACATCATACTACTCTTGCAGGGGACCTGAATTGTCTCCCGGCACCCAGATAGCAGCTCACAACCACCTGCAACTCCACTTCTACAGGACCCAATGCCTTCTTCTGGCCTCCCTGGGCATCGGATTCATGTGTACTCCTCAGACACATTATTAAAAATAAAATAATCTTTAAAAAAAGAAAATGCAGCCTGGGAGTGGTGGTGCACACCTATGATCCCAGCACTCTGGAGGAAGAGGCAGGCTGATCTCTGTGAAATCGAGTTAGTGAGTTACATGTCAACTGGGGCTGCAGGGAGCCCCTGTCTCAAAAAAGGGCCATAAATAAATAAATAAATAAATAAATAAATAAATAAATAAGGAAATGCACATTTTCCTTTGTTTTCGTGGATTTTCTTGGGATACACAGTGCTATGTCGAGCTGCTGGATCTCAGGGGGTACAGACTGTCTGGCCGGTCCTCAGGAATCACCCTCTTCCCCCTCCCCAGCCGGATTGGGGAGGTGAAGAATGACCTTCTAGCAATGACCCTTTTTCTCTCTAGGGTCACCATGGAAGGCCCTGGGGGCCAAGATGCAGGATAGTAAATTCACTGCTCCCTGGGTGGATCTCATCGGAGCTAGCCTCTAGCCAGTGTGGAGGCAGAACTCAGTGTGGCTAGCTCCTGGGTACAGTTCCCGGCTCTGCAGAGAGGAGGTTGATCTCAGCTGTGGAAGCACCCTCCGCAGTAGACCAGGATTTCATTCAGACTGAAATCTAAGCCTGAAGAGGGAGGACAGGCTGAGGGTCCCTGGCCACAGCTGTCTTGAACAGTTGTCCTGACCTAGCTGGGCTGTCTACCTGGCATCTGTAGGCATGGAGCATGGGCTGTGCCCCTTTCTGCTGGTTCTTCCACTTCAGTCTTCTGTGAAATGGGCGCAGGCGAGCTTTGTAGTTGGCCAGTCTGCTGGCAGTGCCAAATGAAGACTAAACAAGGGGAAACTTGGTGTGGGAAGGAGGAGCAGTCTAGATGGTCAAAAAAATAATAAACAGCCGGGTGTGGTAGCCCATGCCTTTAATCCCAACACTCGGTGAGTTCAAGGCCAGCCTGCTCTACAAAGTGAGTTCCAGACCAGCAGGGATTACAGGGAGACCCCGTTTCATAAAAGACCAAAAAATAATAATAAATAAAAATAAAAAAACAAAGGGCAGTGGTTAGGGATGTAGCTCCATTCGTAGAGTTTGCCAAGCATGTATGAAGGCCTGGGTGCCATCCCCAGCACCACATAGAGCAGCTGTGGCAGTGCACGTCTACTCTCCTAGGACTCTGCAGTGGAGCTAGGAGGATCAGAAGTTCAAGGTCATCCTTGGCTACACAGTCAAAAGCTAGCCTAAGATTGAAGACCCTGTTTCAAAAACAGAACAACAAAACAAGACCCCAAAGCTGTGACCTGGCTGTTTGAACATTCAGCCCTCCTGTAGGGCTTGTGGACAGTGAGAGCTGGGGGGCCTCTGGGTCCTCTCTTGTCTCTTTTCATTTTCCCTAGAACTTGAAAAGTGTTCACATACAAGCAGTTTTTTGAAAGAATGTTTGCTTAGGGCCACTTGAGTCATTGTCAACAAACCTGCTTCACTGAGGAGGTCTGAACAGGCCACGTGAACTCTTGTCAGCTCTGGTTCCCCCCAAATCTAAAACAAGTTGATTACAAAAGCAACTACACAGTTTTCAGAATGTACTGTATAGATTCANCTACACAAGAAATACTTACAACTGGGTAATTGGCACTAGCATCCACAGATGAGGGATACCATTCGTCGTTTGTTTTTCTGGGACTGTGTTACTTCACTCAGCATGATGTCCTCTAGCTCCAGCCATTTTCCTGCAAAGCTCGTGATGTCGTCTTTCTTTACTGCTGCATAGAACTCCATTGTGTAGATGTACCACATTTTCTCTATCCACTCATCAGTTGAGGGGCATTTAGGTTGGTTCCAGCTCTTTGCTATTGTGAAGAGAGCTGAAATAAACATGGCCGTGTATGTATCTCTGTGGTGGCGTAAGTCTTGAGGGTACATGCCCAGGAGTGGTATGGCTGGGTCGGGTGGCAAGTTCATTCCAAGTCTTCCAAGGGTTCTCCACAAGCAGTTTTTTGAAAGAATGTTTGCTTAGGGCCACTTGAGTCATTGTCAACAAACCTGCTTCACTGAGGAGGTCTGAACAGGCCACGTGAACTCTTGTCAGCTCTGGTTCCCCCCAAATCTAAAACAAGTTGATTACAAAAGCAACTACACAGTTTTCAGAATGTACTGTATAGATTCATTAAGGATATAACCCACAGATTAACTTGTTTAATATGTAATTAGCAGCATCTACTATGAGTACAAAATAATAAACACTGGTCATATGGAATATTAAAAACATTGCCTGGGCTGGGTGTGGTGACACATGCCTTTAATCCCAGCACTGGAGACGCAGAGGCAGAGGCAGGTGGATCTCTATGAATTCAAGGTCAGCTTGGTCTACAGTGAGTTCCAGGCCAGCTGGGGCTACAGGGAGACCCCGTAATAACCGCAGAAATCACACTATGCCACTTCCAAAGGCAGGGTTTCTGAAAGGTGACAACACTTCTGGCTAATTCTGTTGGGAACACCTGTTCTCACAACCTGGCCATGGTGCCATGAGAAGCCCACAGGGACACAGAGGGCACACTGCTGCCATCAACAAGCCAGAGGGTGTGCCTTCAGAGGGCCTGACCCCAAGGGGTGCAGTCATCCCGGACCTGTGCATTCTCCGTTCCGGAGCAGAGACAGTACCCCTCTCCGGACCCCTCTCCAGATTTCTCGATGCACAGAACTCAGGAGCATGATAAAGCATCTGTGGTTTCACACAGGAGGTCTGGGGTAGCTTGTTACACAACAACAGAGACTCTAGGATACAAAGCCAATTTGTTCCTGGTCACACAACAAATTAGTGTAAGGACAGGGTTTTTCTCTAGAGCCCATGCTTTGAGTTACTCTGCTGACAAAGTTCTGCATACATGTTATTTCTGCAAAGCCTGTGTCTGCCAGTGTTGGGTGAAGAGAAAGAAGACAAAAAAGCAGGTTCCCCAAGAGAAACAGGACAGTGTGGTCTGGCAGGAGAAAGTCCCAGTAGAGATGGGGGTGTGAGTTGGGGGAGCAGGCAGGCATGTGGAGCCAGTTGACTCACAGGCACTGAGGTGAGAGACGAACCTTGGTAGGGAGGAGTGTGCTGCCAGCATCCTCTGTGTGCAGCGCTGCACCTGGCAGCTCCCCTCCCGGGAACAGACTCCAATCTTCCCTCTGGCCAGAACGGATGGACCAGGAGCTCAGCCAGATTAGGAGAGGCATGCCAGGTAGCTCAGAGAGCTCTTTGCAAGGAATAATTGACTGGTGGGAGGCCAGGCATAGCAGATGGGAAAAATGGGCATAGAGGAAGAGAAAGAGAATTTGGATTTGAAGCCTTAGTCTATGCAATCAACAGTCCTTCAGCTCTGTCCTCCTTGGCCATCACAGGAGTCCTGGGATGTTGGTATGGGTGACCTGTTCTTAAATTTGAGGGAACTCTGTCCTCCTTGGCCATCACAGAAGTCCTGGCATGTTGGTATGGGTGACCTGTTCTTAAACTTGAGGGAAGTGAGGAAGAACACAAGTTACTCAAGTATTAAAGCTTACTGAACTGTGGAGCTGGGATCCAGATACAGGTAGGTCTGAATGTGAGACCCTTTATCTAAACTAAATGATAGAGCATGTCTGAATGTGGGGCCCTTATCTAAACTGAATGGTGGAGCTGGGATCCAGACACAGGTAGGTCTGAATGTGGGACCCTTTGTCTAAACCCATGGTACTCCTCCACCCTTGTCTTTGCTGACTAAACCCATTTTGCCTTACCTGGCATTGCTTCTCTAAACATGAAGTATCCCTGGGGACAAACTCACTTTTCCTGTACAGAATCCCAAAGTGATTGATTTTAGCTTCCAGTGATCTTCCTTTCTTTGGCTGCTGACAATCTGATTCTTAGAAATTCTTCAAATGTGCTGTCTACCTTCCTATTTCTTTAAATGCCTTGTTCTTCTGGTTTGGAAACTCAGAGGTCTACACTCACCACCCATGTGTCTTCAAAGTCAGCATGATGCTTAAGCTTTGTCTTGAGTGTGTGTTATGGGGTTCATTTAAAATGATCACTTTCCTTGTTCATTTCAACACAATGTACTCAGCACATACAAGAGCTGAAAAATTGGAACTACCTATGAATGCGACAGTGGATAGTCAGAGAAAGAAAATGTGGCGAGATCTCCTGAGGCCAGCAGAAGGAAGAGCAGGAGACAGGTAGGAACTGGGTGCCTCAGCAAAGCTGATTGTTGATCCCTTAATCCAGCTGTTTTTGGCTTTATTGGCATTTGTGGCTGTGGGGTCGGAGTTATCCTCCCAGCTGGGATGAAAGGTGCAGTCTTTGGCTTGATTGGATTTTGTGGCTGTGGGGGCGGAGTTATCCTCCCAGCCAGTATTAAAGGTGGGCTTGTGTGACTCTTGAGATCTGAGATCTCCTGAGGCCAGCAGAAGGTACCAGGGCGTGGGCTGAAGAACCCCCCCACACCAACTGGGATTATGAAGAGGCATCTGAAGGAAGCAAGCAAAGCAAGCCTTCAATACAGTGAAGAGGCATTTAGGACTCACATTGGAATACAGGCAAGGAGAAGCCCATATGCCAGGATCATGAAGAAGAGACAATACTGGAAAGGGGCAGGATACTCCCGTGCCAAGCTTTACCAACCCTATGGAAGACTCCTGCAGTGGGATCCCTCTGGGGATGCCCCAGGACACAGACATCAGAAACACAATTGGGAACATATTTAAAGAACTACAAGATTATAAAGAACAAATTAAAGAACTAAGAAAAGAGAATGAGGAACTCAAGAAGGACCTAGAGAGAGAGAATGACAAGCTCCGGAAGGAAGTAGAAACACTGAAAAGATCCCATGCTGAAAAAGAAAAAGAAACCAACCAGCAAACAAAAGAGCTACAAAAAGAGATCGAGAAGCTCCAAAAAGAAATAGAAACACTAAAGAAATCAGAAGAGGAAATGAAAAAGGAAATCAAACACTCATCCATTCAAGAGGAAAGGAATGAAAAAAGCCTCAGAAGCAGAATGGAGGAAGCAGAACAAAGAATATCAGACCTGGAGGACAACACAGAACAACTAAAAACCTCAAGGAAAGATTATGAAAAATTTAAAAATACACAAAAATGGAACAACCAGGAGCTGTGGGACACTATGAAAAGATCAAACCTCCGCATCATAGGAATAGAGGAAGGAGAAGAATCCCAAGAGAAAGGTATTGATCAGATCTTCAACAGAATAATAGATGAAAACTTCCCCAAACTAAAAAAGGACAAACCAATACCAATACAAGAAGCACATAGAACTCCAAACAGACAAGATCAGAAAAGAAATTCTCCACGCCACATCATAGTTAAAATGCTAGACACCCAAAACAAAGACAAAATCCTTAAAGCCACAAGAGAAAAACAACAAGTGACCTATAAGGGGAAACCTATCAGAATTACAACTGACTTCTCAACGCAAACTATGAAAGCAAGAAGAACCTGGAGCAAAGCATTCCCAGTGTTAAGGGACAATAGATGCCAACCCAGGTTACTATACCCAGCAAAAATGTCAATTATAGTTGAAGGAGAGAGAAAAACCTTCCATGACATAAACAACTTGAAAGAATACATGTCCGGAAAACCAACCCTTCAGAGAATACTTGAAGCAATTCAAAGAACAGAAGAAAGGAGCAACCAACCCCAGGCACCTAGAAAGAGAAATCAATAAAAGCATAACTGCAGAAGTAGAAACCTAAATCAAAACCGCAGATGGATAATAAGGCAAAAGGAAGCAACACAAACCTATCAGTCATAACCTTAAATATTAATGGACTAAATTCCCCAATCAAAAGACATAGACTGGGAGACTGGATTAGGAAACAGAATCCATCGATATGCTGTCTACAAGAAACACATCTTACCTTCAAGGACAGGCACCACCTTAAAGTGAAGGGATGGAAAAAAATATTCCAAGCAAATGGTACCAAAAAGAAAGCAGGTGTTGCTATTTTAATATCGGATAAAATAGACTTCAAAGTAAAAGAAATCAGAAGAGACAAAGAAGGCCATTACATTTTCATCAAAGGAACAATCCACCAAGAAGATTTCACAATTATGAATATATATGCCCCAAATTCTGGTGCACCAAACTTTATAAAGACAATTCTCCAGGACCACAAGTCACAGACTAACCCCAGCACACTCATAGTGGGAGATTTCAATACCCCACTGAGTCCTTTGGATAGGTCAACAGGACAAAAAATAAACAGAGAGACATCTGAACTGAACGATATGATACACCAAATGGACCTCATAGACCTCTACCGAACATTCCATCCTAATACCAGAGAATACACTTTCTACTCAGCACCCCACGGAACATTCTCCAAAATCGACCACATCCTGGGACACAGAAGAAACCTCTACAAATACAAAAAGATTGAAATAATTTCATGCATCCTGTCAGACCACAGTGCAATGAAGCTCAACATCAACACCAGGACAAGCCCTCCTGCCTACAAGAACACATGGAGACTAAACAACACACTCTTGAATAATGAATGGGTCAAGGAAGAGATAAAGAAAGAAATAAAAACATTCCTGGAACTGAATGACAATGACAATACAACACAACAAAACTTATGGGATACCTTAAAAGCAGTCCTAAGAGGGAAATTTATAGCCCTGGGTGCCTACATTAGAAAAACAGAAAGAGCACAAGTGAATGATCTAACACTACAGCTAAAAGCACTTGAGAGGCAACAACAGATGAACCCTAAACGCAACAGACAGGAAGAAATAACAAAAATCAGAGCAGAAATCAATGAAATAGAAACAAAGAAAACAATACAAAAAATCAATGAAGCCAAAAGTTGGTTCTTTGAAAGAATAAACAAGATAGACAGACCTCTAGCCCAGTTAACAAAAAGAAAGAAGGAACAACTCCAAATCAATACAATCTGTGATGAAAAGGGAAATATCACAACGGACAAGGAAAAGATCAAGAAAATTATATGGGAATATTACAAGAACCTATATTCTACCAAGTTTGAAAATCTAGAAGAAATGGATGAATATCTGAAATCTTGGGAATCACCAAAGCTTGGCCAAGAGGAGACCAGCAGCTTAAACAGACCCATAACATATGAAGAAATAGAGGATGTAGTAAGAAGCCTCCCAACTAAAAAAAGCCCAGGCCCAGACGGTTTCACAGCAGAATTCTATAAAACATTTCAAAAAGACCTACAACCATTATTTCTGAAACTGTTTAGAAGTATACAATCAGAGGGAACTCTCCCAAATTCCTTCTATGAAGCCAACATCACTCTATTACCAAAACCAGGCAAAGATACAACTAAAAAGGAGAATTATAGACCCATCTCCCTCATGAACACAGATGCCAAAATTCTAAACAGAATACTGGCAAATCGCATACAGACCCACATCAAGAAGATCATCCATCATGACCAAGTTGGATTCATACCAGAGATGCAGGGATGGTTCAACATACGAAAATCAATAAACATCATCAAACACATAAACGGAATCAAAGACAAAAACCACACCATCATCGCAATTGATGCTGAAAAAGCCTTTGACAAAATCCAGCATCCCTTCATGCTTAAAGTCCTAGAAGGAATTGGATTGGAGGGATCATTCCTCAATGTAATCAAAGCCATATACAGGAAACCCACAGCCAATATCATCCTAAATGGGGAAATGACAGAAACATTCCCTTTAAAGGTAGGAACTCGGCAAGGCTGCCCCCTATCACCACTCCTCTTCAATATAGTGCTTGAAACACTTGCTAGAGCAATAAGGCAAGAAAAGGATATTAAAGGAGTACTAATTGGAAAAGAGGAAGTCAAACTATCCCTATTTGCTGATGATATGATTGTTTACTTAAGGGATGCAAAAAACTCCACCAGAAAACTCCTAGAAACGATTAACAGCTTCAGCAAAGTGGCAGGATACAAAATTAACCTTAGAAAATCAATGGCCTTTCTTTACACCAAGAACAAGCAACTGGAGAAAGAATTCAAAGAGACCTTCCCACTCACAATAGCCTCAAAAACAATAAGATACCTAGGAACAAACCTAACCAAAGACACCAAAGACCTCTACAACAAAAATTTTAAACCCTTAAAGAAAGAAATTGAAGAAGACCTCAGAAGATGGAAAAACCTCCCATGCTCATGGATTGGGAAAATTAACATTGTAAAAATGTCCATTTTACCAAAACTCTTGTATAGATTTAATGCAATCCCAATCAAAATCCCCAAGAGTTTCTTCACAGGCTTGGAAACAAAAGTTCTTAAATTCATTTGGAGAAACAAAAGACCCCGAATAGCCAAATCAATCCTGAGTGAAAAGAGCTACACAGGAGGGATCTCTATACCAGATTTTAAACTATACTACAGGGCTATAGTCATAAAAACAGCCTGGTACTGGCACAAAAACAGACCTGTTGACCAATGGAACAAAACCGAAGATCCAAATCTGAGCACATACAATTTCAGCCATCTCATATTTGACAAGGGGGCCAAGAAACCACAATGGAGAAAAGACAGCATCTTCAGCAAGTGGTGTTGGCAAAACTGGATCACCACTTGTAGAAGAATGAAATTAAACCCCTACCTCTCACCCTGTACAAAAGTCAACTCCAGATGGATTAAAGACCTCAACGTGAAACCCCAAACTCTGAAGGTGATAGAAGAAAAAGTTGGCAGCAGACTACAAGACATAGGCGTAGGAAAAGACTTCCTAAATCAGACAGCAGCTGCACAAGAATTAAGGTCGACAATTGACAAATGGGACCTCATCAAACTCAAAAGCTTCTGTACATCAAAAGAAACAATCAAGGAAGTGAAGAGAAATCCCACAGAGTGGGAGGAAACCTTCACTGCAGATACATCTGACAAAGCATTGATTTCCAGAATATATAAACTACTCAAAAAACAAAGAAAAAAGAAAACAAACGACCCGCTCAATAGATGGAGCAAAGAACTGAACAGAGACTTCACAAGCGAGGAATTAGAGATGTCTGAGAAACACCTCAAGAACTGCTCAACATCACTAATCATTAAGGAAATGCAAATCAAAACCACTTTAAGATATCATCTTACTCCAGTAAGACTGGCTAGGATCAAGAAAACAAATGATACCAAGTGCTGGAGAGGTTGTGGGGAAAGGGGAACACTCATCCACTGCTGGTGGGAATGTAAACTCGTACAGCCACTATGGAAAGCAGTGTGGAGAACCCTTGGAAGACTTGGAATGAACTTGCCACCCGACCCAGCCATACCACTCCTGGGCATGTACCCTCAAGACTTACGCCACCACAGAGATACATGCACGGCCATGTTTATTTCAGCTCTCTTCACAATAGCAAAGAGCTGGAACCAACCTAAATGCCCCTCAACTGACGAATGGATAGAGAAAATGTGGTACATCTACACAATGGAGTTCTATGCAGCAGTAAAGAAAGACGACATCACGAGCTTTGCAGGAAAATGGCTGGAGCTAGAGGACATCATGCTGAGTGAAGTAACACAGTCCCAGAAAAACAAACGACGAATGGTATCCCTCATCTGTGGATGCTAGTGCCAATTACCCAGTTGTAAGTATTTCTTGTGTAGGGCCCCCTGAGCTTTTGTACAAAGCAGTTGGGTGTAATGTATATTGGAAACAACAACAACAACAACAACAACAGAAAGGACTGCATCAAAGAACTGACTCAAACAGTGAACTTCTGCTCAAAACAGTCAACTTCCTCATGGAGAATATTGAGAAAGACTGAAAAAGAGATGAAAAGCATGTTTGGCAGAATGCATGAGCTCTGGCGGGGTGGGGGAATGGGCGGGAACACAGGTCTAGATTTGTTAAAAAAAATAAAAATAAATTTATGTGAAAAAAAGAGAAAACGTGGCACAGTGGATAGTCAAAGAAAGAAAACATGGTGCAGAGGACAGTCAGAGAAAGAAAATATGGAGCAGAGGAACAGTCAGAGAAAGAAAATGTGGAGCAGAGGAACAGTCAGAGAAAGAAAATGTGGCACAGAGGACAGTCAGAGAAAGAAAACATGGCACAGTGGATAGTCAGAGAAAGAAAACGTGGAGCAGGGGATAGTCAGAGAAAGAAAACGTGGCACAGTGGATAGTCAGAGAAAGAAAACTTGGGCAGGGGATAGTCAGAGAAAGAAAACATGGCACAGTGGATAGACAGAGAAAGAAAACGTGGAGCAGAAGACAGTCAGAGAAAGAAAACATGGAGCAGAGGAACAATCAAAGAAAGAAAACATGGAGCAGAGGAACAGTCAAAGAAAGAAAATGTGGCACAGAGGACAGTCAGAAAAAGAAAAGGTGGCACAGAGGAACAGTCAGAGAAAGAAAACGTGGCAGAGAGGACAGTCAGAGAAAGAAAACGTGGCACAGTGGATAGTCAGAAAAAGAAAACATGGCACAGTGGACAGTCAGAGAAAGAAAACGTGGCACAGTGCACAGTCAGAAAAAGAAAACATGGCACAGTGGACAGTCAGAAAAAGAAAACATGGCACAGAGGAACAGTCAGAGAAAGAAAATGTGGAGCAGAGGAAGTCAGAGAAAGAAAACGTGGAGCAGAGGAACAGTCAGAGAAAGAAACCGTGGCAGAGAGGAGAGTCAGGTAAAGAAAACGTGGCAGAGTGGAAAGTCAGAGAAAGAAAACGTGGCACAGTCGACAGTCAGAGAAAAAAACGTGGCAGAGAGGACAGTCAGAGAAAGGAAACATGGCACGGTGGACAGTCAAAGAAAGAAAACACGACACAGTGGATAGTCAGAGAAAGAAAACATGGAGCAGAGGATAGCTAGAGAAAGAAAACATGGCACAGTGGACAGTCAGAGAAAGAAAGCATGGAGCAGAGGACAGTCAGAGAAAGAAAACGTGGCACAGTGGATAGTCAGAGAAGGAAAATGTGGCACAGAGGGACAGAGAAAGAAAATGTGGCACATAGGATAGGCAGAGAAAGAAAGCGTGGCACATAGGATAGGCAGAGAAAGAAAGTGTGGCACAGAGGATAGGCAGAGAAAGAAAGTGTGGCACAGAGGAACAGTGGAATGCCATTCAGACTTGAAAGAAGGGAGCCTGCCCATTGTCTTGACGTGGAAAGAATGGAGATCATGGTGACAGATGGAATAAACCATGGATGGAAACACGTGGAGTCTACACCCTCGTTTTGTGGAAGTTGAGAAGAAAGGGCATCCCGTGGGGCTCAGGATGATGGTAGTGCCCTGCACCTCTAAAAGAGCCAGAAGAAAGGGCTTCGAAGGTCTTCACCATAAAGTGATAAATGTTTGAGAAGGGGGACAGGTTTAACTTGATTTAAACACTATTCAGTGCACATCTGCATCAGAATATCTCATGGCTGAGCAGGGCAAAGCCCAAGGGTCAATCTCCAGTACCACAAGTAAAATGACACAGCACTCCACTGACATGCCCTTTTATGGATCTGCTTACAATAAGTTTAGTTTAGGTAAGATAAAGATATCCTCAGCCCAAGATATGGTTGGTGAGCTCTTCTATCTGTGGAAATATGTCCAATACCCAGAAAGAACATAGAACAAAACAAAGTCCTTTTAAAATTTTTCTCCCCATTCCATAATGGACCATGGAAGAAATAACAGGTAGAACAGGTGGCAGCCTCAGGAAGGAAGCGGTCCTTCTGATGGACGTCCCTGCCGCCAGCCACTCATCTGCCCTGGCCAGCAGCTCTGGCTCCTGTGCTGGGACTCCAGATCCTAGACGTCTGAATGGTTGATAAGGCTCCATCCAGGATGGGCTGAGCCTTAACCTCACTCAGTGCTCCCCGGAGAGCCGAGAGCTACTTTCTGGAACTCCAGCTGGTGACATCTGAGGAAGCAGCCAGTGCTGCCTGTGTTAAGAGCCTGGGAATTTATTAGATGTCACTCTATGGCCTCAGAGCACATTGCAGGCACCCTGAAGCATGGAACTGAGTGAGGGATTTTGGTTGATAAGCTGAGGCCAGGGAGAGGCTGGAAGAGTTCTGACAGACAGGCTCCTTGGCTCAGCAGTGCCCCTCAGTGTGTCTCTGCCCTGGGTTCTCCTCTCTTTGCTTTTGTAGAAATCTTATATCATCTTTCCAGGAACTAACTCTCATTCCCAGAAGATTCTCTTCACCACAGCTAATGTTTTCTTTCTCAGAAAAATCTCTTCTATCAACTCAAGGAATTCATCTACAAAATGCTCTTTGTAGGCCAGGCAGAGGTGTTTATAATGATACCTGTATTAGTGACCTTCCTTGTTGTTAGGACAGCATATTTGAGAACAGTAACTTAGAAAGGAAGGGTTTGCCTTGACTCACAGTTTGAATGTGCAGTCTGTGCTGGACGGCTTCAGCTGTCAGCCGTCCCCTGACATGCCTGGGAAAAGGAACCTCAGTTGGAGAATTTCCTCTATCCGATTGGCCTGTGGGCTTGTCTCTGAGGCAATTTACTTAATTGTTGAGTCCAACACTCAACAATTAAGGGGTCCACACTGGGTGGACCCACCATCCCTGGGTGGACGCTACTGGGGTGTATGAGAATGCAGGCCGAGCACACAGGCCAGAGGAACAAGCCAGTAAGCAGTGTCGTCTGTGGTCCGTGGCTCAGTTCCCACCTCCAGGTTCCTGCCCCGAGCTCCTGCCCTGGCTCCCCTCCATGATGGACTGAGAACTATAAGGTGAGATAAGCCCATTCCTATGCACGGTGCTTTTGGTCGGGTTTTATCACAGCAAGAGAGAAGCGAATGCCCAGTCCGTCCTGGCAGGGCAGTCAGGGCAGCAGTAGGCAGTGGGCCACACAGCATCGCCAAAGGGCGAGAGACAGCCGGATGGTGGTGTTGAGCTCAGTTTCCCCTTCTGATGTAGTCTGAGACTCTCACCCATGGAGTACTGCCCCTTCCACCAGGATGGGCCTTTTTCCTCTGCTGACTGGATCTAGATAATCCCTGACAGCCGTGTCTACGGAGTTGTCTCTTCAGAGAGTCGAGAACCAGTCTAGCTGACAATCAGTATCAACCATCATAATACATAATGGAATGTAGCATTTGATTCATCTGTGTCCCACAGATCATAAATGCAACCCAGGAAAACAACTGTTTTCCCAGCACAGGGTTAGAGGGCTCCTGAGTAGTGGGACAAGGGGATTTGCTGTCTGGGTCCTTTCAACTCCATTTCTGCCAATCCCTCTTCAGTCTATTCTAGAGCATTGCTGAGTTGCTCTGACCTGCCCACGTGGTCAGAAGCAGCTGGGAAATCTCCCTTAGACTGTTTTCTCCATCAAAGGAAGACTACGACACAGTCCTTAGAAAGCCATTGCAAAAATGCATGTAGTCAGTCAACAAACATGCTGAATATTTAGAATGCACTGCACCTGTGACCAGGTTTGTGCTTCTTTTGTTTGAGGCCAGGTCTTACTCTGTAGGTCACACTGTCCTTGATCTGTCCATCCTCCCAGCTGTGCTTCCCCAGTCCTGGGACTGCAGGTGAGTACCACCAGGCCTGGTTCACGCTTGGCTTTCAGTGAGGTGTAGGGGAGAGCTCACCAGTCTGTGTCTCCATAAAGCACAGACCTGCATAACTAGAATGCAGACTGAAGATTATAAGATGCCTGCAGAAAGGTTCTGGGAACTGTAAGAACAAGAGCCTCATCCATATTTATTGTGCGTGAGCCCTGGGCAAAGCTAGAATTCAAACTTGCCAGGCACTATGCCATTTAAGCCCATAATTAAGGTAGGTCTTATCGTCTCTATTTTCCAGAAGATGCAACTGAGGTTCAGAGAAGTTATTTTTCTTTTTTTAATTTATTTTTCTCTCTGTGTATGAATGTAATGTCTGCATGCAGGTCTGTGCACCTGTGTCATGCAATGCTGCAGAGGTCAGAAGAGGGCGTTGGATTCCCCTGGAACTGGAGTTCTCCTGGAATTGGAGTTTCAGGTGGTTCTCGGCCTCCATGTGGGTGCTGGGGATCGAACCCGGGTCCTCTGCAAGAGCAGTCGGCGATCTTAACCACTAGGCCATCTCTCCAGCCCGAGAGAAGTTATTTTTCTAAGTCTATTCAGCTAGCGGGTTGTAGAGCTGAGTTCGATTCCCAGAAGCTTCTTCTGCCCCTGAGGTCCATGCCTCTGGGCAGACAAAGTTCTGTTTTTTGATCAGCATTTTTGGAGTGTTTGGAAAAAAATAATAAGGATCCTCTCCAAGAAAACATGGGTCCAGAAAACGTAGCTAGAGACCTAGCCAGAGTCCTAGTCAGAGACCTAGCCAGAGACCTAGTCAGAGACCTAGCTAGAGACCTAGCCAGAGACCTAGTCAGAGACCAAGCCAGAGATCTAGTCAGACACCTACTCAGAGACCTAGCCAGAGACCTAGTCAGAGGCAACACCCCATCCATGGCTCAGTTTGTCTAACATATTAGAAAGAAAAGAAAAACAGAAATCAGATTTTATACTTAAAAAATGGAGGGGGGGCGGGCGTGGCAGTGCACGCTTTTAATCCTAGCACTTGGGATGGGGAGGTAGAGGCAGGAGGATCTTTGTGAGTTCAAGGCCAGCCTGGTCTACAGAGTGAGTTCCAGGACAGCTGGGACTATAGGGAGACCCTGTGTCGAAAAGACCCCCCCCCAAAAAAATGGAGGGAGATTAATTTCCAGATATATATATATACTCTAAGTATGTCTAAACAGGTCACCTGCATGCTGTGTCATCTAAGCCACTGTTGATCTTCTAGAGGTACAAACTGGTGGGCACAGGCTGACCCTGGATCAGTTGTGGTTGATGTGCACGTCCCCATGGTGATAGCCGTCCAGACGGGAGCAGGAGCCGCCCTCAGCAGCTGATACATGCACCCTCAGTTCACAAGCACTTCTGTAAACTTAACTATCAAATTACTACAGGGCACCATGGGGGTGAAGGGAAGGAGGAGTTCAAGAGATGGGAGATATTAGGAGACCGATATTATCAAGAGAAAGATGGGGAGGAAGGTGGGAAGGCTAGACAGGGAGAGAGGGGGGAAGCAGAGATAAACAATGCTTAGGCGGAATGAAAAGCCAGAGGGAAATGTATTAGTTCCAAAGCCTACTGAATAACAAACGTACAGCATTTGTACAAGTGCACGTGTATAGCTGAAGGCTGTATAACAAGAAAGATGGTACCAGATAGGAGAAACGGCCCTTTGCGTTGTTGGCCAGGGTAGTCCAACAGACTCCTCAAATAACACGGGCTGTTGCCACAGCCCTGGATCGCTCCCCAGAATGTGGAGTGAAGAGCCTATTGCTGAAGACAGGACATACTTCAGAGACTGGATTTGGAGCAACAGAACTTGGAAGCCTTCTCCCTGAGGACTAGCTCTCATAGTTGTAAAGGACACTGCGCAAGCTACTAAGGGAGAAAAAGCAACCAGTGGTCCAACCCAGGCTTAAAGCCCAATAACCACAACAATGATGAACGAGCACAGCACAGCAACTGTATCAGTGCAGTAGTGGCACTTTTATCAACAGCCATCTAATTGGACTTAAAGCCCTCTCACTGGAAGGAAATCCATGTGTGGCACTGTAAACACAGCCAAATACACACGGCTGGAGAGGTCCTAGATCCTAGAGAAATGCCTACCTCTGTCACACCCCTAGACAAATGTAATTTCTTACTGAATGATAAATATGGATCCTTATGTTTATAGACAAATATGCTAGTCACCACTCATCAAAGAAGCTTCTTTTTTGCAGCAGACAGGGATTATTACAGAGTTACACAGCTAGTCGCACACAGAGGATAGGTGTCCGTCAGATGCCCAACACTAAGTAGCACATCTACAATGGAATGTCTACACTTAGGCTCATGGAACACAGTTGAAAACAGGGGTAGAGACACTCTTAACGAATCTCTCAACTTACCAGCAAAGCTTCTTCATGCAACAGAGGGTGACGAACACAGAGGGACACAGTGGCCAATGTGTAGCAAATAAGAGACTACAGAGTGCGTGTCCTCACCCGCCTAGGGCTCAGGGACCATTGCAGAAGATGGGGTGGAAGGACTGGAGGAGCCAGGAGTGGTGCGTGACCACCAGGAAATGGCTTTCCAGGCTTCCAGGACCATGCTCATGTGAACTTACAGCAACGCCGACAGCACGCACAAGACCCATGCAGACTCAATCTGACAAAAACCCAGCATAGAACTGCGGAAATGGGCAGAAGCCCCAACCTCAGTCAAGGAACCATTGGCAACTGTGGGGTGACGGAGAGTTGACCATCTCTAAGGGACTGACTCTGACACTGGACTCCAGTGAATGAACTTGCACTGAAAGACATCTGGGTACAAATGGCTGACTGGATAAAACTTGACACATATAACATGAAGCATGGACTCTGGTGTCAGGGATTATAGGGGGTACAAATGGTGGAGGGGGTCTAAGTTTGATTAAGATCTTGGCAGCTAAGAACTGTCTTTAAGCTGGGTGTGGTGGCACATGCCTTTAATCCTAGCACTCAGGAGGCAGAGGCAGGCGGATTCAAGGCCAGCCTGGTCTACAGAGTGAGTTCCAGGCCAGCTGGGGCTATGGGGAGACTCTGTCTCAGAAAGACAAAAAAAAATCCATTATATGAAATGCACAGAAACACAATAAAAATATACACAAAACCATGCAGAGCCTCCTGTCTGATCCACATGAGAATAACGCCCCATGTGACCCTGGTGTGGGGTCCCAGTAGAACCCCAAAGCCTCCATATGTAGTCCCAGCACCAGAGCATGCATCACACATTTCTGTCTTCACTGCTGAGCAGTGACAAGGTGCAGGAACGTGCCTGTGGTCTAAATGAGGCTGTGGCTTCAAAACAGGAAAGACTGAGCATCTCAGGCTGCTTCTGTCCACTCCCAGCCTCCTCCGCTACCCCACGACAGTCCAGTGACTTCAAGAAGGTTCTGTCTGCCTGGGTGGGAGGGAGCTGGGGGAGAGGGGAAGAAGTTTCCTCCCTGTCATCCTGTGTCTAGGCATGCCGGTTGCTAGGGGACCGGCTAGGAACGCAGGGGTCAGGCTCCGTTGCCGCAGGGGTCAGGCTCTGTTGGCCGTCTGCTTGGCTTTCCTACAGGACCTCGCTGTTCCCATGGTGAATCACTTACAGGGCCCCCAGCAAGCAAATGAGCTGTGGGGAGGGAATGCACGATGAGGGTTCTGGGACATCCCCAAAGTGCCGTTACTCCCCTGCCTGACACATCTCAGTGGGTGATTACCTTCATCAGGTGGAGACTCCATGCGGAGATGGTCTATGATCAGAATGGAGGGAGGGCACACCCTCTCCTTAACTAAGCTCACTTGAACCTGGAAAGCCTTTCACCTCTCCGGGCCCCACTGGGGGTAGGAAGGCTGATGGTAGAGTTGTAGGGGGCTGCTCTCCTTCCCCTGCAGGTAGTGAGACCTGGCCTGTGAGGGGACGTTATTGTGAAGAGCCGCAGGCCATGCGGACTACCTGTCTTGGAGACCTTCGTGTTGCTGTGATAAAATGCCATGGCATAAGCACGTTAAGGGAGGATGGGTTTATTCTGAGCCCCAGTCCCTGGTGGTAGGGAAGTCACAGCAGCAGGGGCTTGAGGCAGCTGGTCCCTTCACATCACGGTCAGGAAGCAGAGTGGTGAAGGCTTGTGCTCAGCCTGCGTTCTCTGTTTTAGACAGTCCAGGATCCCAGGCCTGGGAATGTGGCCACCCGTAGTGGGCAGGTCTTCCCACTTTAATCACCCACATGAAGATAATCCCCCACAGGCAGGTTCAGAGGTCTGTCTCCCAGGTGGTTATAGATCTCATCACGTTGACAATTGAGATTAACCAACTAATCTTCAGAGAAAAACGTCTTCTCCCTTCTCAGACTTCAGCTTCCCCACCGGTGACAATGGGTAAACTTCCCAAGACTGACCCAGAAACAACTGTCTCTGGAACTGGGTGGCATACTTTCCAAATGTCCCCTCCCTCCCGGGCTTGCCCTACATCCTCTCTCTCATAGGGCCACTCCATCCCCAGGAGACTGCAGATCCATGGCTGTGACCCTCATAATGTCTGTCGCCCCTGGACAGGTGAGATGGTCCCCAGCCTCCCTCCCCTTCCGTGTGTACATGGTTAGCTTCCCTCTGCCCTGGTTAGCTTCCTTCATAGCTCTCTAGATGGTATTTTAGTATGTGAACCCACCTTCTTTTTGCTTAATACTCCATAATGGCTCTCCACTAACTTAGAGTAAAATCCCAGATCTACAGCATGGCCACAGGGCCCTCTGACGCTGGCTTTGACCGGCTTCTCCAGTGCCTTCTCACACCTGTTCCTTCACTTACCACAAGCCATTGGTGGAAAATTGCTTCTTCAGTCTTGGAGAGCCCAAAGGTGGGAAGCCTTTCCTCACCTGTGGGCTGCTGTACCTGGCTATTTATATCTCTCAGCTCTACCCAAGCCTGGCTCCTGCTTACCTATTGGGTGGGAAACTCAGAACACTTTAAGTAAGCCCTCTTTAATTCCACTTCTTTTTTTGGGGGGGGTGTTGGATTCCCTTGGAACTGGAGTTAAAGATGGTTCTTAGCCACCACATGGGTGCTGGAAATCGAACCCAGGTCCTCTGTAAGAGCAGTCGGTGCTCTTAACCGCTGAGCCATCTCTCCAGCCCCTTAATTCCACTTCTTTACCATTTATTTGAGCAGGTTGTTATTGGATTGTGTGTGTGTGTGTGTGTGTGTGTGTGTGTGTGTGTGTGTGTTGCTTGTGAATGTGTATGTGTGTGCAGCATATACCCGTGTGTGTGCTGTGTGTGTAGTGTATATATCTGCGCGAGCTAGTTCAGAGTCCTGAAATGTGACTCCCCAGAACTCATGCCTTCCCCTTCGCTCCAGCAGCCACAAAGGCTCAACTCTTACTTCCCTGGCCTCCCTTGCCACAGAATCCTGTCTCCCGTCTCTGCTGTTTCAGGGATGTGGTGTCTGGGGGCCACTGTCTTGTGAACAAGAAGCCCAGATCAAGAGAGAGACAAAATAGATGGTACTGGTTTAGTCCCGTGTATCTTAGAATGGAGAAAGACAGGCACCAGTCTCTTCACATCACTGTGATTGGGTATTTCTGTGGTTTATAAACATTTATGTTGGGCCATAGTTTGTTGGACTTGGTTACTAGACATTAAAAAAGACTTTGAAGATATTAGAAAGACATTTTATAGGGGGGAAGGCAGGATCTCGCATTTTTACTTTGCTTAGTTGAGACAAGTTCTCATGCTGCCCTTGCGCTCGATCCGTAGCAGGAGATGCCTTTGACCATCTCGTCTCCCTGCTTCTACCTCTAAGGAGCTGGGATTACAGGAGTGGGCCACAATGCCTGGCTTGTTTGATGCTGGGGATGGAACTCAGAGCCTCATGCTAGGCAGGACTCTACTGAGGTGCTCCCACAGCCTGAGAAAACTACTTGTGTGTGAGTGCAGGCACACGCAATTTGATGGACTTTAGTTCTCTACATCCTAAATTACTGAGCACTTAGGACACATTCGTGAAATCAGAACAGTGAAGGGAACCACAGCAAACTCAGAGCATCTGACACAGGGCTGTGCTCATCAGAGGTGTGTCAAGACACAGGGAAATAACAGTTTATTGCTGTGCATCAAGTTCTGCTTGGCCTCTGTGGTGGTTTGAATGAGAATGTCCGTTTGGTGCTGCTGTTTGGGGAGGGTCATGGCCATGCTGGAGGAAGTACATCACTGGGGGGTAGCGGGCTTTGAGAGTGTTTGGCTACCTTCCACTTCCGGCCTCTGCTTCCTGAGCATGTTGAAGATGTGTTCCACTTACGCTGCCTCTGATGGACTCTGACCCCTCCAGAACCACAAACCAAGTAAACTCTTGCTTCTAGAAGTGGCCTTGGTCATGGAGTTTTATTACAGCAACAGAAAAGTGACTAATACAACCTGTAAGCAAGTCACTGTCTTAGCTGACTTTCTATCTGGGCCAAGGCAAAATGGAATACATGCCCGTTCTCTTCAGCGTGTATTTCTGAGAAGCATCTTGATGCACAGTCTGCCTCTGAGGATTCTCAGGCTTATGAGGCTCCTTAGGGCAGAGCTGGCTCCGTGTGTATCTGATGGTATCACCCACAGCCCCACATCCTTCCTCTCTGCTCCTATGGGGAGGAGTACCCCAATCCAGATGTTGCTGGTATCTAGGGTGAACCTCTTAATATTACTGCCTTGTCTCTGGTTTTCCCCAGAAGAGGAGACCAGGCTTGCAAGGCAGGGTGAGCAGTAGAAAAATTTAGTCAAAGTCCAATATAAATAAATAAAATATAATATCCATTTTAGAAGTTTCTGGTGTGACAGCGAGGTGCTGTGTCACAAGCTCTAAATGTAGGCATCACTTCTAACCCTTAGAGTGACACTCAAGGCAGAGGTTATGGCTTCCAACTCACCAATGATCAGCAGAGGCACAGAGGGTGATCTGTGGTGGACTTATTAAGTCGAGGAGGAGGAGGAGGAGGAGGAGGAGGAGGAGGAGGGCTGCTGAGTCTCCTCCTCACTGAGCTCTTGGTGCCTGAGACCCTCCAGTGGGAGTCTCTGAGGTTGAGGGGATATAGTCTCTAAACTTCCTGTGGCCCAGAGGTCAGACTCAGTGTCACGGGGCACCTATGTCACAGGAGTGAAGGAGTTCACGGGAGCTGCAGGGAATGGGCAGACGCACAGACTGACTCCCATGTTGTCGGGGACAACCACTACCAAGCTTGTATAGACTGAGCAAAACCATGCCTGACAGAACATTCAGTGTGCGAACCGCGCATGTGAGCAACTGGGAGGGACAGCGAAACACCCAGAGGCTAGACCCCAAGGCTGGGGAGAGGCAGCCCACTCACGAAGGAAGTCACAGCAGAGCTAGCTCATGCTGTGCACGCTTTGATGGCTGTACTTTGCATGGTGGAGAAGAGAGCGGTTTCTTCTACTGTTTATCCAGAGGCCAGGTTTATTTTTAAGCAGCCCTTCCCTGCTTGGCTTCTTCCGTCTTTGCCATGAGTTTGCCAGCGCTGGCCGGCGTCTAGTCTCACACCTCCTCTCCCACGTGGTCCAGCCCCCTTCAACTGTCTTTTTATTTAAAGAAAAACAAGATCATACAGACGAACCATGAGACTCTCCAAATTATATGGCAGACGAAACAAGTCCTGGAGGAGGCTGGGGAACACAGCCTGTGCTGCTGCTGGGAATGGGGGTCCTCACTGACATGCAAATTCCAGTTGTCCATTGGGATAAATACCCCCCCGGGCTCTTCCATGAGGACTGGGGTTTAGGCACTTGCACCCCTGATAAATGGAGGCCCAAGGCTAAGCCGTGCCCCCTCCCCTGCTTTCGATACAGTCATCTTCACACCGGAGAGTCCATGGATTATTAACAACGGAAACAGAGAGCACAGTGCTGTCCTGTCAGGTCAGCTACACAGGACCTCGGGATGAACATTCTGGCATGTAGCAAAGAATGTTACACATCAAGACAACAGGCTGGCACACGCGGGCACTTGTCCAGGTTGGCAGTTTTAAAGTTTTGTTTTTCTTTCCCTTCATTTTACAGTCCTTTTTCTCCCTTAGCTTTAAATCACTTCTTTTCAAAGTCCAATAAATAAAACTGATGAAAGTGGAGCCCTGGTTCTGTATTTTTAAACCACAGAAAACAATTTATGTCATCACCAGAATTAGAGTTTTCTCATTTTTTAAATCAAAAATTAAGAAAAAGAACTAAGAAAATCAGAACTAAGAAAAGGAGATTTTTTCCTTTCTGTTAAATAGAAGCCAGGTCTGCCAAGCAGAGTGATTAGGTCACAGCCAGGCAGTGGGCCTTGGTTGGAGTCTGTTCCCACCGGCCAGGATGGTGCTCAGAATCTCAGATACCTTCCTAGTGGAGGTGTGACCTGGAGCTTTGTGGGAGGAGGATCACGTGTGTCTTGCCTGTCCTGCTGTGGGAGTATTTTCTTAGCAAGCTCTCCCTGCTGGGCCTACTATAGGTGCTCAGTGCAGTCAGCTGTGCCCACGCCCCCACTCTATCTCTGTTCCTTTCAGCTACAGAATATCAATCAGACCATGCCTGTGTATTTTGACCAAACACATTAATCAGACAACAGACAGAACTGGCCCAGCCGTGTGTATGTCTGGATAACTCAGCACACAACAAAGAGTTGAAACAGATACAATGAAGTCTGAGAATCATCCCCACAGTAAGCGAGTGTGTGTGTGTGTGTGTGTGTGTGTGTGTGTGCGTGTGTGTGTTTGCACAAAGCAGAGGTCCCCCTCCTTAGGTACCATTTCACAGTAGCAGTAGACCTTGTTTTTTGAGAGGTCTCTCACTGGGACACAGGGCTCACTGATTGGGCAAGTTTGGCTGGCTGGTGAGCCCAGGAATTCTCCTGTCCTGTCCCCAGTGCTGGGACTACACACCATACCACTTGGCTTTTCTACTGGGTTCTGGGATTCAAAGTCAGGACTTCATGATTGCACAAATAAGCACTTTGCCAACTGCGTCATCTCCTTGGCACTAATTGCCACCTCTTGATTTCACTATTTATTTGCCAATAATATAGCCCAGAGCAAAGGAGCTGAGAAAAGCAGACTGACCTGGGGGAAATGTCACATCCTTGCTGCATGAAGGCCCCCAGGGAGAACCACAGACTGTTGAATATCCCAAACTCATTCGACTGGTCATTGGTGGTCTGGTCTCGCCCCTCCTCAAACTCTTCACTGTGCCACTCATAGGGGCTGAAGCGACTGACGAGGAAGAGGACGACACTCACGCCGATGTAGGCAAAGACAATGCACATCCAGATCTCATAGGCCAATGGATCGAGGAAGGAGAAGACGCCCGGCTTGGACTTCTGAGGCTTCTTTATCATGATGGAGATTCCCAGACTCATGAAGGGCTTGGAGAAGTCTATGACTTCCTCCCGGACCAACGTGATAGTTAAAGGGGCCACTGCCACGTCCGCTCTCTGCAGGAATCAAATCAAACCACATACGGTTAAGCTTAGTAGAGCTTTGTTTTCATCTTTCTGTCTTTCTTGAATATGTGTGTGTGAAGGCATTCATATACATGCATGTTTGTGTACATGTGGAGGCCAGAGTTGGCACCACGTGTCCTTCTCTAGTCCCCTCTCCATCTTGTTTGTTGATATAGGGTCAGCCCCTGAAAATGGACCTTATTGATGGCCTAGAGTGGCTGGCCAGGGAGCCCCTGGGACCCTCCTGTCTCTGCCTCTCCAGCATTGGGGTCATAGGTGACACCGCCCCACCAAGCTTTATGTAGGTACTGGGGCTACAGACTCAGAGCCTCAGGCTTGTGTAGGAAACATCCTGAGTCCCTTGTTTCTGTATTTACTGTGAATATTCTTGATCTTCTTGGATGTGAAACCTTAGAAACCCAACTGCTCTGACTCTGAAATATTTCTGAGCAAAGTCCTTTAAAAATGATTTATTTTTATTTTATGTGTATGTGCACATATGTATGTTTACCATGAGTATACAGTGCCTGCAGAGGGCAGAAGAGGGATCCAGATTCCATGGCTCGGGGTTCCAGATGGTTGTTGGCCACTTTGTGACTGCTGGAAACTGAAGCCAGGTCTTCTGCTAGAGCAGCCAGTGCTCTTAAGCTCTGAGCATCTCTGCAGCCCTCAGCTTTATTTTTTCATGGATATTAGTCTAGGCTTTGCATCTCTATTTGTCAAAGACACCTTCCTCATCCTGCAAGGAGGCTTATGCTTGTGTCTTGCCTGCAGCCTCTTCCTTGAGCCCTGACCCCAGCCTTCCAGGTAGAATGTGGAATGACCAGATTGGTTACTCTGGGAAGCACATAACCCACGGGTACCTACCCACTCGTCACACACTGCTCCCCTATCCTGAGAGAGCTGCTCAGGGATGACTGAGACCCATGTGGCCAAGTGAGGATTAGCCCTGAGAACAGAGCAAGAGTTGGATCTGAGCGTCACAGAGGACGGCCCCAGAGGCTGTCATTTGGGTCATGCCAAATCCAGAGTGTACCCTGGACTCCCTGGAAACATGTCAATACCTGCCCCATCTTCAAGAGAACACCCCCAATCCCTTTGTTCGCCTAAGCTAGTTTGAATTGGATTTCTTTTACTCACAACCAGGATTCTTCTGGCTAATGAGGTGGCAAAGGCAAATTGAACTTGATAAACATTTATGGGCAATTCTGGGTAAGCTCTGGGCTGGAAGCTGAAGGGAAACTGTGGCCTCCCACACTCAAGGATCATACAAGGGCAAGAGAGAGTGACAACCTTCCCAGCATGGACGCACTTTCCACGTCCACAGGATGGTGGGATGTACAGCATCTGAGGTAGAAGAGGCAGCAGCAGGAGGATGCTGTGTCTATTGGTCCGGGGGGGGGGGGGAAGAACATGCCAGTGCAGTGTGGAAGGACAGGACTTGGGGCAGGCTGCTCTGGGGACAGCGTTCTAGGAGCAAGACCCATGCAAGGGAGTGCCTGGTTGTGAGAAAGCCAAGCCCATTGGCCACTTAACTTTTTCTCCAGGAAGACTGCTAGGATCTCCACAAATCACTTGGTGTTTGCGTCTCAGATCCCGCCTGTGGGGGATCAGGAAGGGGCACAGTTCACCTCATCTCACCCGTGGCATCTGACGTGCAGAGGCTCCACGCCTGGCTCCTCTGACCTTCCCACCTCTCACCAGTCACAGAAGAACTGGCATCAACTCAAGCAGAACTCACTGCTCTCTGTCTTTTTATGTATGGATGCTACAGCCCTTGCTTCTGAAATGAGATGTGTCTGGGCGAGTTCTCTCTGGGCAGATGGCTTTTCCTCATGATGCTGCCTAGCAGCCCAGATGTGAGGTTGGGGCAGATGTGTGGGAAGGGCCTGCCATTCCACATGTTCTCTCTGTCTGTCTCTCTCTCTCTGTCTGTCTCTCTCTCTGTTGTATGTGTGGATGTGTGCAGATAAGAATGGAGGAATGCACCTATGTGCATGTGTGTGTGTGCGTGTGTGTGCATGTGTGTGGAGGACAGAGGCTGATAGCACGTGGCTTTCTCTACTTCTTCCCACCTTATATTCTGAGGCAGGCCTCTCATCTGAACCCAGAGCTCACCTATTTGGCTGTTCTAATTAGCCAGCTTGCTCTGGGGATCCCCTGTCTCTGACTCCTTTGTGCTGGGACTGGGTGGCCACGCCCACCTGATATTTGTGCAGGTGCTGGAGATGTAACTTGGATTCTCATGTGAGCACAGCCATGTGCTGGGCCATCTCAGCCTCCACATGCTGTTTCGTAGAGATTTTTCATTGTGCTCATTAGCTGAGTTTGTAGAGACCCTGCTTCAAGTGCAATTAAAAAGCCACAGAATGCCCTGTGCTCTCAGGTGTAGAAAGAGACCTTCTGTACAGCAGCGGGGTCAGGTATGAATGTCATGATAATTCTGTTTTCCTCTGATGTCTCCTGCACAAATCTTGATTTGTTTCTTTGGCAGTGATGTGGCTCAAACACACAGTCTCACACACACCAGGTAAGCGCTCTCCCGCTGAGCTGCATGGCCAGCCAGTGTTGCCTTTCAAATACTTTTATGCCAGTACACGGAACATATATCTACTCTCCTCTCTGTGACATCTCATCAAAGATAAGGGAGAGGAATGGGATCTGAGTGATGTGGAAAGCTGGAATGTAAGTCACCCAGAGGGCAGGTAAAGACCAACGCTGAGTGTGGGGAAGGCATTGAATGACTGCTGGATGCTTCCTAAGAGTTAATAATTTGGATCCAAGAATCCTCCAAAACTTCAATGCCAGATGGGGACTGCTGAGACATCCACCTTGTGGACTGAGCAGTTACTGGGATTTCAGCCTCTTCAGAGCATATAGACTGCCATCGTTGGACTACCCAGGCTGTATCATGGAGACCAATACAGGAAGATAAAGACAGGATGAGTGCTTACTGGACCTCATTTGGGTGACCATGGGAAGGAAAGACCCCAGTGCGGAGCACAAGGGCAAGATTGATGGATATTTGGGCTTGCCAAGGAGGAGCCTTCAAATAGTTCCTTAAGGAAAACATGACATCTTTTAGCAAAAAAAAAAAGGAAATTCTTAAACTCAGGTGATATGTACATATGTATATATTTATGTATATGTATTGAAACAATGCAGGTTGGGGAGAACAACAACAAAAGAACTGGGGAAAAAGGAAAAGACTGAAACAGTGAAGTTCTCCCCCAAACAGTAATCCTCTGCTTTCAAAAAACTTCTGGAAAGACTAGAAAAAGATGTAAGACATGTATGGCAGAGTGCAGGAGCTAAGGTGGGGTGGGGGGCATGGAAAGGGAAATGACTCTAAATTTGATTGAGAAATGATGTATGATGTATGGAAATAGTTTAAAAACAATAATAAATTAAAAATTATTAAAAATAATTGGGATCACAGATAAGAGAAGTACACAGGCACGCCCCCTGCTGTTCGGCTCTGGCAGTGCAAGAAGCTGTCCCATGGATCATTAGCTCCGGTCAGTTCTTAACAAATAAATGTTTGGGAAACAAGTCACTTCAGGGAAAGACTTACTAGATCTATTATTTATGTATTATTATAATTATTATTGCATTTTGAGACAAGGTCTCCCTGTATCTTCAGCAGGCCTGGGACTCACTGGCCTTAGTCTCCAGTGATCTGTCTGCCTCCACCTCCCGAGTGCTGGGGTTGAAAGTGTGCCCACCTCACCTAGCCTGAGAACCTTCAGAAGACCACGTGCACAGAGAATGTCTAAGGGGAATAACTAGGACACAGTATTTCCAAAGAATTCGTATTTATTCTTTTTTTCCCCCTATTCCACAGCGTCACTTTGTGAGGATAAAGCAGTTGGGCTACTTTAGAGCACTGTGAAGCCTGAACATTTTAGGGATGTTCCAAAGAATTTCCCTATGCCAACATCCTGGGACCAGGGCCCTCAGATCCTGGATAGATTAAAGCACACAGCCCGAGTTCTCCAGATTTCATGGATTCAAGTGAAATGTGAGAATACACATTTCTAGAACATTCTCAGGAGATGCTGTCACTGGCCCAGGAACCATCCTTCCATAAACACTGGCCCAAGAGATCTCCACATGGCCTACGCTGCGCCAAAGCCATGCTGGGATGAGGCACATAGCTAGGGTAGGACAGAAAGAGGGAGGAAGAGCAGACAAGCGTCTGGATGGAGACGTGCACAGAGTGTGGCCCCAGCTGTGAACATCTCTGGCTGGTCTTGGATCCGCTCAGCTTTGCAGTCTGGGATTTGGGTGGTATGGTTTCTATGGCAACGGCATTTCCCAGTGATGGATAGGAGAGCTGCCAGTCCTCACTGATGTCACTGGCTGTGTGTCCTTTGCCATGTCAGCTAACTTCTCTGAGCTTCTGGGTCCTCATCACTAAGATGTGGCAACTGATTGCATCTGCCTTACAGGCAGATGAGGGTTGAGGGGAGCGAGTGAATGTGAGTGTTGTACTTAACACAGCCTGGGTCACGGGCCGCTGGATGAAATCCTTCTACTATCACTTCTGAGCAGAATGAGGGACAGAAGGGCCATCCCCATGACCAGTGTTGTCTCAGCACAGGAAGAATATTCTTACAACACTGGAGTATCGAACAGGACTTTTCCTGACCTCCCTGGTAGTCTGTGGGTGAGGCGTATATCCTGAACCTTTCTCTTATTTCTCAGGGGAATAAAAAGGTGAAAGAGGAACTAAAGATGTAAACAGCTAGCTGGGCCCACTGTAGACCCTGGGAATCAGTTTCCACTGGATAGAGGGAAAGGTCTAGAAGGAAAGAGGACACGCCTGGCATGAGGAATTCGGAGGTGAGTGGGGGTCTTTGGGGCACTACACTTGCCGCAGTGCTGGGTTGCATGCCCTCGGGATGGTCGGGATGGTCACACCGTACTCTGCCCAGACTACTGCATTATGGAAGAAGGTGAAATGTTCACAGCAGTTACCGTGACAATGACCTTAAGAGCTTAGAGGAAGTTCCCATGGAAACCAGCCTCCAGATGCAGGGTGACCCTCCCTTAACCCTCTATCCTCACAAGTCTCCTCCAAAGCCATGTCACTAAGGAGCAGCCTCTTTCTGACATCTTCTTTGGCCAGGTGTCCCCCTCACGGCCATTGTGACTCTCCCTGCTCTGACACGAGGCTGCACAATCCTCCTGACAGACACCAAATGACAACTCCAGACTCAGCGTGGGCTTCAGCTCAGACACAGCCAGAGTTCTCAGGGTCTGTGCAGGAAGCTGCCAAGGCCCTTTCCTCGCTAGATTCTTTCATTGCTCTCTGTTGTTTTCTTTGAGGGTCTCTACCTTAGGCTATTGTTGAACTCACCAAGGAAGACCTTGAACTTTGATCCTTCACCTGGAGTTCCAGGATTACAGGCATGCACTGCTATGTCCGGTTTATGTGGTGCTGTGGTAGAACGAGGGCTTCATCCACCAGACAGGCTAGATGGCACTTTATGGATGGATGGAGCTCAGCCCCAGTCCTCCTGTTGCCTTTGCTGTTCTCAGGAGCCCACCTCCCCTCCCAGTGCTAGTTGAATCAACCCATGTCCATCTTTCACTGTGTAAAATACCTGCAGCCCTTCCCACCCAAGTGGTCAGCCAAGAGGCTCCCCCCCCAACTATTCCTACCTATTTCTTCTACCACCCTACTGTTTGCATTTTAGAAACTTCTGGGCTTCTCACCTCTCTTCTTTAATATGACCAGCTTCTAAGTCCTACAGCCTTCTGAAGAACTAGAAAACCCAGTTAGCTCTTAGGTGAACCATGTAATTTTGACTCCTGGATCCTATGTTCTTTATTGAAACTAACACAGGCTACTCAGTGCCTGTTCAGGACTGCTTCGGTTTCATTGAAGCATTTACAGTAGTGAATTATGTCAGGTGTGGTGAGCGTTCAGAGGAGCAGGCCTCACCTGGCATGTGGATGACCATTGCAGAAGGCAGAGCAGCCACCAGGGAATCAGAGATTGAGTTTTTTTTTTTTTAATTTATTTCTGTATGTGTATGAGTGTACTGTCTGCATGCAAGTGTGTGCACCCGTGTCGTGCAATGCCGCGGAGGTCAGAAGAGGGTCTCGGATTCCCCTGGAACTGGAGTTCTCCTGGAATTGGAGTTTCAGACGGTTCTCAGCCGCCATGTGGGTGCTGGGGATCGAACCCGGGTCCTCTGCAAGAGCAGTTGGTGCTCTTAACCGCTAGGCCATCTCTCCAGCCCAGAGATTGAGTTTTATGATGGGAAATAAGACTGGTTCAAAAGTCACACCTGTGGGGCTGGAGAGATGGCCTAGTGGTTAAGAGTGCTGACCGCTCTTACAGAGGACCTGGGTTTGATCCCCAGCACCCACATGGTGGCCGAGAACCGTCTGAAACTCCAATTCCAGGAGAACTCCAGTTCCAGGGGAATCCGAGACCCTCTTCTGACCTCCGCGGCATTGCACGACACGGGTGCACAAACTTGCATGCAGACAGTACATTCATACACATACAGAAATAAATAAAATTAAAAAAACAAAAAAACAAAAGTCACATCTGTGACGGGCTTGGGGAAGAGACACCTTGGAAAAGTAACACTGGATACAGGTTTTGGAAGAGGAGTTCGAGACGGAAGGTGGCAGGCAGGGCTTTTAGGGAATAGAAAAATGAGGGGGTGGCTTGGGCAACTGGAAACCACAGAAGTGACTAGACAGTGAGGTTGGCTGCAGGTACCGCCTGTCCTGGAGGAGACATACACACAAAGAGCCCCAGGGGACTTTGCGAAGGTTGGGGCCAGCAGTCGGCCTTGGGAGCTTTATCTTTGAGCTACAGTGCCACATCCTGTCTGTCACTTGTGCTGAAGCAACAGACACAGAACCAGGCCAAGTGACTCAGGACCAGGAAGCCTAGTCGATGATTTACCTATTCAGCTGCACTGCTAGTCTATTGTGGAGTCTATTTGCAGGCAGAGCCATGCAGCTGGCAAACAGTTCCTGTCCAAGTTCCTTTGACCTGGGACATGGGAGAAGAGGGGAGGGGCGCTTACCCCATAGACTAATTCTCCCACCATGCCATTCCAGGCCTTTGTGTCGGGATCCCGGGCTCCATATTTGCCGTCGCTGACGATCTCCAGGCGGTAGGAATAGCCCACGTGCTTGGCGATCTCTGCAGCCAATTCCACACAGTAGCCCTCATAACGGTCGTTGCCCTCAAACTGGTTGGCATTCTTCTTGAGCATCACGTAAGGATCTTCCTGGTGGAGAGACGGGACAGGGCATGTGACTGTGGGTTCCCCCATGGGCGGGGAGGACTTTGATATGCTGGAGGAGGACACCTCTGACGTGGACTAACCCTGGGAAGTTTCTCTAGCCCCCAATTGTGTTTTGCGAATTTCTGTCCCAACCTGGTTATAAACTGGAGTAAAGGATACAAATGCTGTTAAAATAAGAATATTTCATTGTTGAAATACATTATACAACTTTTCAAATTATGTTGTGTATATATATATATATATATATAATGTTTAATGTATATATACAAATTAGTTTTTATATACATATAAATATATGCATACCTATCTATAAGAGCCTAAGGTAATTTACAGTACATTTCTCTGATAGCACACATAGGTATATGTAGCCCTGTGTATAATTTTTTTAACTACCCCTGAAAGAGGAGGCCCTGAGCAGAAGACAGGTCCCTCTCCGCTGTGTGCATGTGTGGTGGCCTTCGGGGGAGGTGGCTTCCATTGAGGGAGGGGCATGCAGAAACCAGAGTGGTCTAAGGTCACTTTTGGGCTTCAGGTATGGACAAAGTGGCTCAGAACAACTTTTGTGGTTTCCCCAAGGATACAGAGTGAGAGAGCGGATCTTACGATGCTGAGTGACACCATCAACTACTTCCCACAAGGCATTCCTTCTTATGCACTGTTTCTTCTTATGGTGTTATTATTACTATTATTGTTTTACTGAGACAGCGTCATCACGCACCCAGGATGGTTGCCCTCCTCGTCCCCAGCCCCCACACTGCCAGGACAAGTGAACACGTGTCGCCCTGCTGGCTTCACTGCCTCACCCGTGGCTCAATCTTGGCAGCTTCTGTTCTCAGTGGCCAGTGCTGGGCAGGTCTACTTGACCTCCCTGCAGCCCTGATAGCGTGTACTCACAAGGATGGTGGTGACGATGTAGGTTCTGTTCTGAACGCTTGAGTTGTCCCCTCCGGCCTGAGCATCGGTGGCTGCGGGAACAAATTTGTCATCTTCATTCCAGTAGCCAATCTGTCCAAAAGGAAAAGGCGCCTCTGTGAGGTAGGCGTGGCCTCTGGGGCTGGAGAGGGGGTAGCCAGTCACAGATCAGGGTACCGCCCACAGCAGGTGGGGGGTGTTATAGACTGGGGGGGGGGAGGCTGTGAGCAGGAACTTCAAGAGAAAAGACACTCCGATCCTCACTCCACCCCCAACCCTGGTGGACATCTTCACAGAGGCGCCCCTCTATGAGGACCAAACTGTCTGGACAGTGCAAGTCAGGGTGGTGGAATTTAATCCCAGGCATTCTCTCTTCACCCTGCCCACCACGTTCGAATATTAACCCTTTATCTCCCTCAAGTTCATTCTGAGCCATAGTTGGAACCATGTGATTAAACACTAGGACATCCATATCTGTCTAGACTTAGCTTCTTAGAAAAGCAACATCATCCTTGACCTCTTAATCTTTTCCAAGCATAAACTGTTGCAATGTTGACTGGTTAGCTTAAGGTTAGACAAAATTAATTTTCTAAGTATTGGCAAGTTATTAATATTTTGTTCAAGGTCTTTCTGCAAAGATTTATTGAATCCTTATGAGCAAGGCTCTGAGCTGAAACACTGGCAAGAGGGTGTGGCAGGATGTAGAGAGACACAGAGATGTCTAAGACGGAGGGTTTGCCCTGACTTCCACTGGAGAAGACACTCAAGACAAAGACATGAAGCCCAGGATGTTGTGAGTGAGCGGCTTGAGAACTCAGAGAAGCAAAGCCCAGAGTGGCATGCTGTGTGCTGAGCAGGCTGCAGGGAAGATGAAACGGCTCTGCCCAGGCCTCCCAAGGCAAGGAGTGTGGGAGCACTCGTGTGAAACAAAACTTTGCCAGGATAGGCGAGAGCAGAGAGTAGAAGCTAGGCCTCTCCTAGGAGAGCAGCGGGTACACAGGACTAAACAGCGGAGACCACCCTGAAGGCACCAGGACGTCTGGGACAAGAGTGATAAGACTGCAGGGCGTGGTGGTGCACACCTTTGATCCCAGCACTTGGGAGGCAAAGGCAGGCAGATCTTTGTGAGTTCAAGGCCAGCCTGGTCTACAGAGTGAGTTACAGGACAGCTGGGGTTACAGGGAGACCCTGTCTCAAAAAGACAAAAAATAAAAGAGTGGTAAGACCAACACACACACACACACACACACACACGCACACACATACACACGCACATGCACATGCACACACATACACATGCACACACACACGCCCCCCCACATGCACACACATGCTCACACACACATACGCACACACATACACACGCACACATGCACGCACACATGCACACACACATGCCCCCCACATGCACACACACGCACACACACATACACATGCACGCACACATACACACATGCAGACACATACACACATACACACATGCACATACATACACACATACACATGCACACACACATACACATGCACATACACACGCACACACACGCACACACACATGTACACACATACACATGCACACATACATACACATGCACACACACGTGCACACACATGCACACACACATACACACACGCACACACACACACAGCCTATGCCTCTCTCCTACGCCCTCCTCAATTCTCTTTTCCCATTTTTCTCCTCTTCCTCTTTCCCCCAGTTTCTCCTCTCCCTCTCTCTCCTCCTTCTTCTCTGTCTTCCTCTCTCTTCTTTTTCCTCTTCCTCTCTTCTTCTCTCTCCCTCTTTCTCCCCACTCTGTTTCTCCTTGAACAGCAGTGTTGCGTGCTGGGGCAATTCTACTGGCTATGGACATATGGGGAAAGGAAGGACCGCTGGAAGCCACAGGCAGGGAGCGAGCAGCTCTTTCAGTATCTAGAGCTCCACGCAGGCTCACACAGGCCACACAGCGGCACGAGCACCCCCTAGGCTGGGATCACAGTACCTAGAGAGGAGTGAATGTTTTGCCTTGGTATGCTTCTGAACGCTTTTGTTTTAACCCCTCCATTACCATTAAAATCCTATGACATCCTTTGTTCACCACGCTCAGCTCCGGGTAAGTACGAGGACACTGTGGTAAGAAGTGTTTGTCCTGGGTCACAGTGCAGAGGTGAAGGCTTGTGAGCAATGTGGCCTCGGTGGGAGGGCACATGTGTGTATGGAAGGAGACATTTCTCTCTCATCATACCACGTCAGACACTCAGATTTCCAGAATATTAGTATGGTAAGAAGCCTGAAGAGTCACGTCATGTTTCACATAGTCTCTTCTCTTCACACAGGGAGGGGAGGGCTCAGAGACCACCATGCAGTCGCACCCCTCACTTTGCTAGGGGAGTGCTTCTGGGAATCCCAGGGGACCACACTCAGGAGAGGTGGGGAGAGGCCAAGTCCTGTTTCAGCTTTGCAATTAACTTATGCCTGACATTGCACTTCCCTTCAGACTGACTTTTCACAAGGGCTCTAGCAGAACTGCAAGTGTTTAATGTGGCATGATGTGGGCGCTATTCTTTTTCAATCCTCCAGGGTATTTTCACATTTAATTTTTGATCTTCGCATCATGTAAACACTACAGACAGGCTTGGAATGCCTTCTCTCTGCTACAGATGAGAAAACGTTGCTTAGAGAGATGAGATGATCTAACAGCAGATTACATAGGAGACGACGAGGAGAACTAGAGCCCAGCGCTCATGCACCCCGAAGGCAAGATCATTCAATAAATCACTATAAAGTTGGCAAAATGTTTGCTGAATATGCTTTCCCCACCGGGAGTGGCTTCCGGCCTCCCTCTCATCTTCTTCTCCCTTCCCCCTCTTCTCACGCTTTCCTCCTCTGCTCACAATTATTTTGTGCTGTTTCATTTAAAAAACTTCGTGTACATGTGTGTCTGAGTATGTGTGCCTGTGTGTGTACGTGTGAATGACAGAGGAGGATGTGTGTATTTTCCATTGTTAGTTTCCATCTTACTCCCTTGAGATAGAGTCTCTCTCTGAATCTAGAACCTGCCATTTTTTTGGCTGGGCTGATGGCCAGCAAGCTGGAGCCCTCCACACTCCTGTCTCTACCGCACCCTTGGCACTGGGGTTAGAGTCATGTGTGGTCACACCTGGCTTACAGGTGCTGGAGATATGAACTCAGGGCATCGTGCTTCTACAGCAAATACTCTTCCCCACATCACTCGCCAGCTCTGCCTCAGCCGCTTCTAGTGAATAACACAAAGAGGAGCAGAGAGGACATTCACCCTCTGACTTGTAACTAACTCCCTTGAAACCCACAGTTTATGAAAAGGAATTGTGTTTGAAATGAGGCCGGGAGATTGGTTTGGACTTAGACAGATCTGGTTTAAGAGCCAGGCTTTCCTAATTACTGTGACCTTGGCAAATTCTTTAACCTCTGTGCCTCAGTTTCTGATCTGTAGAATGGCTGCGAACCAAACCTGCTTCATAGGGCTTCTGGGAAGGTTCAGTGAGTCCATGCATGAAAGAGAGCGAGCCCAGAGCAGAGTTTAGGCAGCCAGTGATGTCATCAGCAAGCTGCCTTGCGGAAGGTGAGCAGGTTTCTGCATTGCAACACACTTGTTTTTAATTTGCTACTGAACATTTCCGAAAGAAATGCAGATGCTAGAACACCTTCCCATGACTGGACAATACAACCTCTTTCTGTGTACAGAATATTCCAAGGTAAAGTCTTCAAAATAAAATCACAAAACATTGCTTTAAGATCTCGAGTTGTTGTGATAAAAGATAGGGAGAAAAAGAAAGATGAGTCTGTGGAGATCAGATTCATGTAGCTTAGAAAAACACTTGATTGTTAAGGAAAGTGGTTCTTTAAAGCCAGTATCATAGGCATACTGTTAAATTAGGAGATCAATGTAAGATAGTTTATATCCTAGCTGATTTACAGCTGTCCTTATATCAAAAGCTGGTGTTCTAATTAAATATTATAAACTAGCTTATTTTTCCTTTTATGTGTGTGTACATATTCGTGTGTGTATGTGTGCAGAAGCATATGTGTTGGGTGTATTATTCATGCATGTGTGTGTATATGTGCTAACACAAGAGGTTGACATTGGGAATCTTTACATTATTTATTTGTTTATTTTTGAGACAGTGTCTCTCTCTGGACTGTGCCTCGCTGATTCTACGTTTGTCTCCTTCCAGGACTGTGGTCACAGGCACGGGTTGCCATACCTGTTCTCTACATATGTCCTGGGGATCAAATCTGGGTCCTCATGCCTGCACAGTGGGCACTTTCCAGATGGAGCCATCGCCCCAGCCCTAAAACTTCTTTTGTTTCTAGTTCTCTCATTGGAAAATGAGACAGGCTATTGCTAGGGTCAGTAGAGGCTTCTGGATGCAAGGGCTCACGCTCACTTCTCATGAGCCAATAGAGAGAGATTTCTGGTCCACAGCTGGAGGCAAAGGAAGCTGGCAAAGATGTCTGAAGAGAGTTTAGGGGATGAGAGCTCATTTCCCTTTCTTTGGGACATGGGCTGGATTACCATATGGGACTTTGATTTTCTACTGAGGATATGCAGGGACTTTGATTCTATCTGAAAGTAAATCAGAGTTAGTAGTTTGGAAAAGATTGGGGCCCACTGCCCAGGAGAGGATTTGAAAATTCTGACAGTGAGAGGGCTTCCCCTGGGGCCACTTAGAGCTTTGATCTCCTATTTCCCATCCACTTCTAAAGATTCTTTGAATGTCGGAAATGAGTCCAGATGATAGATCAGATATTTTTAAGTGGATGAAGTATAAAAAAGAGATGATCACAGAACTGTGGCTTCCATTGATCGGCCTTGCAGTCACCAGGTTGAATTTACACACGGGTATCTCAGGATGCCTCTAAAGCCTCAGCCCCTGACCTCCCCAAATGAAGACTGTCACCTTCATTCGCCTACTATTGGCGGAGCTGGCAAGCTGACCACCGAGGAGTTGTGTTTGTCCTCCATATCACAGAGTGTTGGTGAGAAGGGGCTACCTAGTCAGAATGACATTTCTCAGTGTGCTTTGCATCCAGCTGGGACAAAGGATTGGGTCCTGGCTGATGGGGCGTGAGGAACTTCATGTGGCTTTCTTCTAGACTGACTCCCAGTCTCCAGCAGGCTTTGTACTGTCTTTCTTCCAGGATCTGCTTGCTAGCCTCTGATCGTCAGAAAGACCCAAGTGGATAGCACAACTTCCTTAAGCTTGAGTCTCAGCCAGAGGCCTAAAACCCCAAATTGTTCATCCACAATCAATTAACATCAGATTAGTAAACCTCTAATTAAGCTTTTATGTAATAAATTGTTATAATTTACATATCTTTGCTACCAATGAAGTTGGGTACCTTTTTTATAAGCAACAACAAAACCTTGTTAAATAAACAAGAAACAAACATCTATTGCATTAAATAACTGGATTTCAGACTTTAACCTTCTCTGGACCTCAGGTTACCTAAGCTAGCACAGCTAAAAGATTGAAGTTAATAAGTTTATATGTAACTTTATTTGAGAATGTGTTGATAGGGGATGCCAGGTAGAGTGTCAACAAGTGTGAATACCCATGGAACAGAACAAGGTCTGTATAGAGGCAGAGGAATTGGTAGAGGAAAAAAAAAAAGAAAAAGCTGACGTCTGGGGTTCTGAAGGCCAAGGTCAGGAGATGCACTGTGGTTTCCTGAAGATAAAGGACCGATGGGAAGTTTTAGGCAGAGGAACAGGATAATTCAATGTATGCTTGATTCATGCTTCCTAGCTCATGGGAGGAAGAATGGTCTTGTAGAGGGTAGGACCACCGACGGACAAGAGGGCCTATAGCTGGCTGGGGCGAGGGAGGTGACGGGCCCTGGGTTGGCCAGTGGAGATGGGTGAGTGGCTGCATTGACACTGTGTCTTAGAGGAACACGAGTCTTATGTTCAAAGGTGAGTCCCAAGGACTTCAAGCTTCCAGAGGGAGAGGAATGGAAAGCTGCTAATTCTTCCAGACGTCAGGTTACCTGTGATAGCAGGAGGACTTTGGGTCCCTGTGCTCTCTCCAACACAGCCATAGGCAAGGTTAGAAGGGGGATATAGACCAGGGTCAGGGAAGGGGCACTCAAACCAAGCTGAGATGAATAGATGAGACGTTGTCAGCAGGCCAAACACAGGGAACCACACAATTAGTGGGCAAGGCTGGGTCTCTGAAGAAAGAACCTGCAACAGAAAATGTCTTTCCTAACTCTCCCTGGGCAGTCATTAAGGGACTAGTGACTCCATTCTAGTGCAAAAGAGAGAGAGAGAGTAGGGGAGAGAGAGTGAGAGAGAGAGAGAGAGAGAGAGAGAGAGAGCACTAAGCCAGTCCCCTCTGTGAAGTGTTCCTCTAAATGAGATGTGTAGGGTTAGCACCAGCACAGCAGTATAGCCAAGGCTAACCCCAGATGTGCTGGGGGGAAGCTTAGAGCACACACGTCCCAGCAGGACGTCCAGTCCCATCAGGGTGCCTAGCGAGTGTGTTTGTTCTGAGACTGTGCATGCAGGAGGGACTGGAGTTTCCTACAAGCCCCGGACAAGGAAGGAGCAGCTTCTTGGCACACATATCAGACGAGGCTGTGCACTGGGCACAGCTAGGTCACCCTTGAAAGTCTAAGAAGTATATTTGCTCTGAATCTAATTTCGTAAAAGGCTTGAGGCACAGAAGTGGAGGAACTGACTTTCCAAAGTCAGATCCCCTGTAAATGAAGCAGGTCTGAATCCACATTCAGAAGGGACTCAGTCTCTGGACAGTGAGTTTCTAAACAGCCAGCGTGTCAGGAAAACCAAGTGTCTAGCCATTCGCATGTGGATTTTAAATTCTGTGCACTCATATGTGAAGTCCACTGGCTTCTACTCAACTCAAGGCTGGTATAAGGTCTATATGACAGATAAAAGGGAACTTCAAACACAGAAGAACTAGGCTCAATGCCCATTGTATGCCAACAGATGCTTTCCAGAACCTCTTTCTGTGGAAGTGTAGGCACTATCTCAGTTCACGTTGAGAAACAAACCTGCTAGGTAAAGGGGTGTTATTCCCCCTCCTTTCTCCTCCCCTCCCCTCCCCTCCCCTCCCCTCC
>VZQC01015484.1:563165-649406 GCA_009823505.1 Rhizomys pruinosus
CTCCCCTCTCCTCTCCTCTCCTCTCCTCTCGTCTCCTCTCCTCTCCTCTCCTCTCTCCTCTCCACTCCTCTCCTCTCTTCTCCTTTCTTCTCTACTCTTTTTTCCTCTCCCCTCCCTTCCCCTTTCCACATGTTCCCTCCTGTTCCCTCCCCTTCCCTCCCCTCACTTCTTCTTCTCTTCTCTTCTCTTCTCTTCTCTTCTCTTCTCTTCTCTTCTCTTCTCTTCTCTTCTCTTCTCTTCTCTTCTCTTCCCTTCCTTTCCCTTCTCTTATCTTCTCTTCCCTTTTTTCTCACCCCTCCCTTCCCCTTTCCACATTTCCCCTCCCCTTCCGTCCCCTCCCCTCCCCTCCCCTCATTTCCTCTTCTCTTCTCTTCTCTTCTCTTCTCTTCTCTTCTCTTCTCTTCTCTTCTCTTCTTCTCTTCTCTTTCCTTCCCTTCCTTCTTTCCTTCCCTTCCCTTCCCTTCTCTTCTCTTCTCTTCTCTTCTCTTCTCTTCTCTTCTCTTCTCTTCTCTTCCCTTCCCTTCTCTTCTTTTCCCTTTTTATCTCCCCCTTCCCTTTCCTTTTCCCCCTTCCCCCTTCTCTCCCCTCCCCTGCCTTCCCCTTCTCTTCTCTTCTTCCCCTTCCTTCCCCTCCCCTCCCCTTCTCTCCTCTCCTCTCCTCTTTATCTCTCTAAGTCAGACTCTTGCTACACAGCTCAGGCTAATCTCAAAATCCTCATGATCTTCCTGCCTCAGTCTCCCAAGTCCTGAGATTACAGGGCTGTACCGCCTGCCCCTGCCAGCATTATTCCTCCTTAAAGATGCTGTAACTGAAGTTCTTAAAGACTGAATAACTTGCTGAAGGTCACATGCCTAGGACAGAGGCTTAGCCCCTGGTGGCCTGTCTGTGTTGCCCTGGCTCTTCAGTACTCAGCCCCAGGAGCCCTGTAGTCTGGGGACTGAGCTTCTAGCACATGCAGAGTAGAGGGCGTCTTCTCTTTTCTCCAGGGGCTGGGACCCAAGAATATGCATTTTTCATCTTTCTGTTTCTTGAGGACTCGTCTCTGCCCAGTGCCTCTTCCTCTGAGAGGCTCCCCCAGAAGAGAAGGTCTAGCTGAGGAGACTCCTGACAGAGTCAGGGGACGATTAGAGTTGCAGAGAAATTCCTGGGAGTAACAAGTGGAGAATGTCACCAACGGGAGTTTGTGTAATGAGGAGGGTCCCAGACTTCATCAGCAAACTGAAATCTAGCTAGAAGATGGACGACAGGACTGGGTAAGGGAGGGAATAAGCCTGGAGGAAGCAGGACCAAGTGGCATTGCTAAGATGGCCGAGTGGGTGGAGTTAGAAGTCATTCAACCCAAGGTCCAGATTCAGAGAGGCCACGTGGTGGTCAGAAGGGCACGTGGCTGGATGGGAGCTGGCTGGGGTCTGCTTCCCATCCCTACCTCCTGCACTAGCCATGGTCTCAGCCTGTCCCTGAGGGTAGAGGACCGCCTGGCTTTACGTTGGACCACTCCCACTACCTGGGAGAGAGGACAGTCCTGATCAGAAGCCTGCCCTCTTCTCCCTACTATGTAGCACAGGCTGTATTGGACTCTTGGCTCTTCTGCCTCACCCTGCCCAGGACTAGAATTCCTAGTGTGGCAAGCACACCAAGCTCAGCCTCCATATTAACTGTACAAACGCGCAGCTGTTAATGTATTTTATAGAGACGCCAGCTTCTGTCTGTGTTCTGAGGGTTCCGAGGTCAGCCCAGGCTCCTGGTTGGCAGCGTTCTGTCTGGGAGCAATCAACTGGCCCGCTCCAGCCCCACACAGAAGGTCTGCAGCTTCTGTGCTTCACTTGTTAGACAAAGGGTGATAGCCTGGTTCTCTTGACGACCTGAAAGGATGGTGGCCCTGGAGGGAGCCACATGCCTGGTGTCCCCTCCAGGGACAGCGGCACTCTCCCAGTGCTACCCTGTCTCCCAGCAGTGTCCTGATTATGTCACTCTGATCCTCTTGGCCCTGACAGCAGCTGTGATAGGATGAACCAGGCCTGGAGGGTTAGGGGCTTCGAACAAGGTGTCCTTTCAGCTCCGAAGCACCAGGACCCAGGGCAACTCACAGGTTCCTCTGCCTCAATTACCCACCAAAAAAGAGAGTGATCTCACTAAAGCCAACACTACATATAGTATATGTACACTCCTCAGACATTCAGTACTAGATATGTGATTCATAGACTATGAACAAAAATGCTTTGAAGGGGTAAGGAAGCCACATGAGCCGCCTGTCCGATGCCAGCCTGTGCTGCCAGCAGTGACCATGGGCAGTGACTGAAACATCGGGCAAAGACAGGTGCCAGTCCAGGCAGGGTGTGCTCCCATGTTACAGATGTGGAGACTGAGGGTTAGGAGGGCTAAGCACTCTAGTGGGTATTTTATTTAGTTGCAGGAGTTGAAAGAATCTGGACAACAAAACTGACCGTGAACTTGACTGTATCCTATTTTCTGAAAAGCATTGCTCATGGTACATTCTGTGCTCAAAGAGTAACCCTGTGCAATCACTGTGAGAGGTCTGGGGAGGGGCTCAGTGCTCAGGGGCACAGCTCTGACCTAAGCATGCACAAGGCCCTGGGTGTAGCAACCAAATGAGGCAGAGATGAGAGAGAGAGAGAGAGAGAGAGAGAGAGAGAGAGAGAGAGAGAGAGCTGTTGAGCCCAAAGATGGAGAGTACCACAAGCCAAGGAATGTGGGCAGCCTCTAGAGGAAGCCTCAAAGAACAGAAGGAACAGCCCCCACCAGCCCCTGACCAAGCCCAGTGATGCCCAGAATCCCACAGTGAGTTATTTTATTGTGGTAAGTCAAGGCTTGTAATTGATCACAGTAGCAGAAGGAAGTCACACAGCTCTGATGTGCAGTGAGTGTGAGACACCAGGAATTAGAAATTAAACCGAGCAGCTCCTGTGGTTAATGGTCGGTGCACAGGTCTCCAGGGGGCAGCGTCAACGCTTAGCACGTGCACAGCAGAGACCCTTAAAACCTGGCCGTGGGCCACAAGAGTGACTCCTGTCTACCCGAGGCTCAGAGAACCTGGAAGGCGTGTCCAGGATTCCAAAGATCCATGTGCTTTATCAGCTTCAGAACACTGAACAGTGTCCTGCAGGCTGCTCAGCAGGGGGAATTAGACCTGTGACAAAGGCCAAGGCCAGGCAGGTGCTGCCAGGACGGACATCAACAGAAGCCTTGAAAGCCTCCCCGAGGAGGTGTCGTCCAGGCAAAAGACAGCGATGAGTGGGGGAGTCCAGGCAGAGGCGAGCTGGCAAAAATGACCATGGTACATCTAAAGACCTGTACAGAAATCAGGATGACTGGGGTGGAGAGAAGGAAGTAACTGTCAAGCCTGGAGAAGTTGGCAGAGGCCATATCACATTGGGTCTCAGAGTTCTGAAAGTTATCCACAGGATTTGTATGCCACGTTGAATGTTTCGATCTGCATGCTCCATACTAGATCTACACAGATGTGCATTTCTTTTTCACCGACTTCTGTGTAGGAAAGGGAGGGAGTATGGATGAGTGCAGATGGTGAGAAGATGGCCAACCTCACCAACAACACGCTCTGACAGTGGTGTGTTGCATGAGCCTCTCTGGCTGTATAGTTTCAGGCTCTTTTTATATTTTGAGTCAGGGTCACACCTAAAGTCCTGGCTGGCCTCGAACTTGCAATTCTCCAGCCTCGGCCACCCAAACTTTGGGGTCACAGACACACACCACTCCACCTGGTTATTCCTGTATATTTCCAAAGTGTTTTTTCTATTACATCTTCATGTGTACTCTTAGGGAAAAGCTGGGAGTTTCATCATTTTATACAGAGAGAATCCATTCTCAGGACAGAGTTCGCTAGTGGTAGGGCTACGTTTATAAGAGTCTAGAATCCTCATGACCTGTGTCTGTTCAAAGGTCTGGTTCAGAAAAGGACCCTTAGCCCTGGGCCAAGCCTCCAATTGGTGGGCGGCAGCCCCAGGGGCCCTTACCTTCCGGATGCCGTCGTGTTTCATCTCGATCACGTGGAGGGTGTAGTTAGTCCGGCGTCCTTTCTCATTGAACTGCACATTTCCCGTCAAACCTTCGAACCGCACCTGAAACAGAGGCAGATCCTGAGCAGCGGAAGCAGCGGAAGCACAGACTGCCCCATGCGCCCGTAGGGTCCTTTGTGTGGTTTGCGTTTGGTTTTTGTAACTCAGGCTGGCCTTGAACTCCATATGTTGCTGAGAAGGATGCCCTTGAGTTCCTGACACTTCTCCCCCTCCCTCCCGCCCCCCATCTCACAGTGCAGAGATAACAGGCACGGTCTTGGAGTCAGGCGAATAAGAAGACTTAGCAACCTGGGAGTCCGCTTGGCCCCACTGCACAGCCCCTCTCTTTGAACAGTGCCTCTGGCACATGTTAACAGCTGAGGATCACACATCCTGAGACCAAGGAAGATGGGTCCAGCCAGCCTAAAATTTCGGGGTGCCTACGTGAAAATGGAAACTGTGTTCCCTGAGTACACTTTTAGGGAGATGCCCCTATTTCCACCTTATGCCTATGCATAATTGGGCATGCGTATGATTAAGATCAGATGCATTATGGAAGGGGATTGTGCAGTGAACAAAGACCTACTAATCTAAACCTGCCAATCAAAATGGAGTACCACCTGAACTGCACCCCTCAGTTTCCATAAAAGAAAGCCTTCAAATGAAGTTGGGGCCCTGGCGTGCCCTGTGTGGCCTGCTATCAGTCTCAACAATGTCTCCTTTTCTAGTCTTCACTGTGGCTTTTCTTTGAATAAGCATGCGTGGTCCTTCATAGTCGGGGTGCACTTTACTCCGGTTTTGAAGATACTAAGAACCAGGAAACGTCAGCCCAGGCCCCAAGCTCCAGCAGCTACCACACTTGGCATTCCTTTGCTTCTGATGATGGAGCAAAAACTCAGAACCCAAGAGTGTTACACGGATTGAGGTCTTGGAGTGTCCACACACTCAGACCTCCCATCCGTCGCCCATGGCCAGCACCAAGCAGAGAGGCTCTGCACTGAGCTGGGACCCATCCTAGTGTCATTCTCTCTTTTTTCAAGTATCACAATGTTTATTGATAGATAAAAGTATATAAAATCAGGGCATGAACATGATTTGATAAATTAAGTAGACTTAATTTCAATACTATAATAAGGAAACAATTCAAATTCTCACCATTTGTTTCACACCCACAAAAACCACTTCAAGGGCATTAACGATCTCTCAAATCTGATCAGTTTTGTGCAAGTAAACCATGTTTTTCTTTTTTAAAAAAGGCTTGTGCACTTGCCCAGGCTCAAGGATATTGAAATCTAGCACATAAAGCCCATTACTAGAGGTGGAAATACAGGCAATATCCTATTATGGCAACAACCATTAATTACAGTTAAGGATTTTCTGTAACAACCAAATGGATAATCTAATATTGCAACAACTCAAGTATTACTGAGCAAAGTGCATTTCTACAGTATTCGGTGTTGCTATTCAGTTTTATAACTTTAAATAGCCTATGACAACTGGCAGCAAAGAATGTCCTTGCAATAGACTGCCTCTGCTTGAGAACTTATGATGTAATTATTGCATGCTACTAATATACTATCTAAACATTAAAGATACTCCTAAAATATTTGATCGTAAACCATGATTAAGACATTACACTACAAAAAACACTTATGCAGAAGGAAACCCTTCCTGGCGTGTTTCTGCTTTAAATATTGTGCCCCCAAATGAAGTCCAGTAAGCACACATCCTGTCTTGATCCCCCTGCATTGGCCTCCATGGTACTGCCGAGGTAATCCAACTATGGCAGTCCATATTCTGAGGAGGCTGAATTCCCATTAGCTGCTTAGTTCACAAGCTGGGTATCTAAGCAGTCCTCAGTCCACATTGGAAGGCTAAAAAGTAAAAAAGTTGTATCTTGTGTCTTTGAGGAGTGCCAAAAGCAGTGACAGCCACAGAGCATACGCACCTGCCTGTAAGAATTGTAGACAGGCCAAACAAGGGTTCTCTCTCTTTTTCTTTTTGTCTTTTTACTAAGATCTCAAATTTTGTGTCTGCATTACAGTTGCTCTGGTCTTATCGATTATTTATTTCTGGTTGTACTTTCCTTCTGGATGCTTAAGGCCATACAGATAGCCCAGATTAACTAAGGTTTTATTTTGTTGAGGTCAGTTGAGGATCTGGTCCTCAGGGGTCTCTCGGGGAGCCCCTTGCTTCTTTCAGCTCCTCATCCACCAGTTCTATCCACATGAGGACAAAATCAGATCTTGCTAGACCAGGCTTCCTTTTTTGAAGGATGAGCAGACTTTCCTCTTTATAGACTGGACACTGGCTGATGTCCCCTTAGTGGCTCTCCAAGACCTCCCTGAACAGGAAGAATGGTTACCCACCTCTGCAGGACTTTTCAAGAGATTCCCCCACGTATAATCCCCTAAGACTTGGTTGACCTCTGAGGGCAAGGAGCAAAGTTGTCCCCCAGGTCCCTCAGCCAAATTGGTAGGGATTTCAGGTATGGTCCTTAAGCACCCAGTAAGGCTAAGTTGAACCAGCCTGTTACATTGCACCTATATTAACATTGTATCCTTTGGATACAAACTGTATGTTATTTCCATAGCATATTTCTTGATTCACATCTTTCCATTTTAATCCCATATTACTATAAGAGATGCACACATACCCTCCATCATATACTAAAAGTCCAAGGTCTGAAAATACGTGATAGGTCAGCTCTAGAACCTGTGTAAGGATTCCCAATACAAGAGCACAGTTGTCTTTAGATCGTGAGGAATATAATAGTAATGTTACACTAATTTTGTCTTATACCTAGGTACATGCTTAACCATCACTTCAGACAGATATTAACAGCAACTCAGTGAGCATCCTTGTGGGCAGCCTCTCCCATCCCTACCAGGTACTCCCCCTGCCCCCAACCACCGTGCCTCCTCAAACATGCATCTGAAGATGAGGAAGCTGAAGGAGTCCAGGGAGGCCAGGGACTGACGAGCCACCGCTGATACGTCAGACTCTGGACCGGAAGCCAGCCTTGCGACTGGCGCCTGGGTCGTCAGACCCTGGACCGGTAGCCGGCCTTGCAACTGGCGCCTGGGTCGTCAGACCCTGGACCGGAAGCCGGCCTTGCGACTGGCGCCTGGGTCGTCAGACCCTGGACCGGTAGCCGGCCTTGCGACTGGCGCCTGGGTCGTCAGACCCTGGACCGGTAGCCGGCCTTGCGACTGGCGCCTGGGTCGTCAGACCCTGGACCGGAAGCCGGCCTTGCGACTGGCGCCTGGGTCGTCAGACCCTGGACCGGAAGCCGGCCTTGCGACTGGCGCCTGGGTCGTCAGACCCTGGACCGGAAGCTGGCCTTGTGACTGGTGCCTGGGCCATGCTTGGAAAAAGCTCCTTATGTCCTCCATGATCCCAGGGAAGAAAAGGCTGGAAGATCTGAAGACCTGGGTCTGATTCTTGGTGTCGACAGCCAGGCAGCCTTGGGTCAGGACCTCTAGGGCTTAGCCTGATGCTCTGACAAAGCTGAGGATGAGTCCAGGACAGATTCCCAGTCCCTGAGGGGTGACCCTGTGTCCTCAGACTCCTAGTGCCTAAGGCTGGTGGGGTAAGTCTCTGCCTGGATTACTTACTCCATGCTTTTCTCTGTGACCCCTCTCTCCCTTTAGTAGCTTGAAAGGAAGTCGTGGAGAGTTTGATGTTTTCACACAGTAGCAGACAAAATGGCTGCTGTGTTCATATGTGTATAAGTGTGTCTGGGTGCATGTGTGTGTATGTGTGCATTCACGTGTGTATGTGTGAATGTGTATGTGCAGATGCATGTGTGTGTGGTGTGTGCGATATGTATATGTGTCTGTACATCCATGGGAGTGTGTATATATGAATATGTGATGTGTGTATGTGTGTAGTGTGTGCATGTGTGCAAATGTGTGCATGTGTGCATGCGAGTGTATGGATGTATATATGTGTGTATGCATGTATAGGTGTGTGCATGTGTATGCATGTGTGTGGAGGTATGTTTGAGTACTTGTGTGTGCATGATATGTGTACCTCGATTCCGAGGCTGACCCTGCCACCCCTTCCAGTCTGACATCGCAGTAGGGAGGTCAGGACAGGCCCAAAGTGCTAAGCAGATCACATAAACTCTTTGCTTCCCACTGAAAGCTGGAGGAGTGGCCAGCCGTGAAATGCCTGGAGCATCCCCGTTTTTGAGAAAGAAAGCAGCATGGATCCTTGTACACAGAACACGAGCACTGAGCAAGCCCAGCCTGGCAGCAGCTCCATCTTCTCCTCACCTGGGTCCTCGTGGCCCACAGTCCACTCTCCCATTGGTTCAAGGCCAAGTTAGAGTTGCTCAGTTGGTGAGTGGAAGTTTAAGCAACTTATTTAGACAGCAATGGGACAAATGCGGTAACTGGATGGAAGATTAATTTGACTTAACAAGAGAAGGTGTCACTAAGGATCTGAGTGGGCGCCTGCACTTCAGCTCCGGTCTTTGGTGATGTGGCTCATTATGCGAGCTCTCTGTGTCTCAGTTGCTTACTGGGATCAGTCAGAGCTAACCATGTCTTCAGCTTATTGTAATGGTTAAATAAGATATTTTCTGGGCAATATTTGGCCCTTGGTGAATGCTCACAGATGTTAGTTGTTACTATTTTTTATTTTATTTTTTAATTTTTTTGAAATTCTTTTTTAAAATTTTATTTATTTATTTTTATGTGTATGAATGTACTGTTTGCATGTAGGGTCATGGAGGTCAGAAGAGGGTATGTGTTGGATTCCCCTGGAACTGGAGTTAAAGACAGTTCTCAGCCGCCATGTGGGTGCTGGGGATTGAACCTGGGTCCTCTGCAAGAGCAGTCAGTGCTCTTAACCTCTAGGCCATCTCTCCAGCCCCTAGTTGTTACTATTATTACTGAGGATGATCTGGATACTTCCAGCATCCCCAGGTACCATGTTTATGAAGCTTTTCCCACATGTTACTTCATTGGCAGCCACAGGAATCCCACCAGGAGTGCTGTTTATAGCCCATGGTTTCCCTTTACAGGGAGAACCTAGAACTCTGGGTGCAGGTGCCATGCACAAGGTGTCATGTACAAGCAGCTGAGGTGGGACTGCAGGCCTGATGCCTTCTGGTGTCTGCACCTCTATGTCACGTGGCCTCTCGTGTGGGGGCTGGAGGTGCTGGGCTCAGCTCTGCTGGGCAATGTGATCTGCTTAGCACTTTGGCCTGTCCTGACCTCCCTACTGCGATGTCAGACTGGAAGGGGTGGCAGGGTCAGCCTCAGAATTGAGGTACACATATCAGACAAGATATATGGTGTGAGGTGCTGCCTGCACCACCGCCTCCTGCTAGGCGTCTCCTGCATCTCCAGACACGCTGTGAGCTCCTCAGGGGGCATCAGAAGGTTCCACACTCGATCTGTTTCTAGGTTTCCTTCCAAAGAAATGGGGTGCTTAGAATATTGTCTGGGGTGTGCGTGTTCATGGCGAATATTATTTAGATGATGATTGTGGTGGTGATGATGATGAATATAATGATGATGATGTTTGTGATGATGGTGGTGGTGATGATGGTGATGAAGAAGATGATGATGATGATGATGATGATGATGGTGGTGATGGTGATGATGGTGATGGTGATGGTAATGATGATGGTGATGGTGGTGATGGTGATGATGATGATGATGGTGGTGATGGTGATGATGATGGTGGTGATGATGATGGTGGTGATGATGGTGGTGATGATGATGGTGGTGATGATGGTGATGATGATGATGGTGATGGTGATGATGATGATGGTGATGATGATGATGAGGGTGATGATCATGATGGGGGTGATGATGATGGTGGTGATGATGGTGATGGTGATGATGGTGATGGTGGTGATGATGATGATGGTGGTGATGATGATGGTTGATGCTGATGATGGTGATGATGATTATGTTGATGATGGTGATGGTGATGCTGGTGATTGATGGTGAGGATGGTGATGATGATTGTGATGATGGTGATGATGGTGATGGTGATGATGGTGATGATGGTGATGATGGTGATGATGATAGTGATGATGATGATGATGGTGATGATGATGATGATGATGGTGTTGATGATGGTGATGGTGGTGATGGTGATGATGATGATGATGGTGATGATGGTGATGGTGATGATGGTGATGATGGTGATGGTGATGATGGTGATGGTGATGGTGATGATGATGATGGTAATGATGATGGTGGTGATGATGGTGATGATGGTGGTGATGATGATGGTGATGATGGTGGTGATGATAGTGATGGTGTTTATGGTGATGCCTCCATAACTGTACCATGTAGAATGGATCATAGAGATGGAAAATGGACTACAGTTTTCCAAGTGGGTCTCTCTGCGAAGTTGTCTCAGGGCTGGGAGAGCAGTCATCTCTCAGCAGAAATGAGGACTATGCCACTACCTTTTCACAGTGCTTCCATCTCCAACAAAATCAAGGATTTTGCTCTCAAGGGTCCAGTGATGAGAGACCCCAGGCATTGCCTCAAAGTGGAGGAGCAGGGGAGCAGAGGTTATTTTGCCCATTGTCTAGATGGATGCTGGAGACAGAGCAGATGGCTTTTGGCTCCCAGGTTCACAGGAAGTCACAAGAAGGCTGGAGTCATTGTCTCCTTGGGGGGAAACTAAAACTCACGTCCTCTGAGGTAAACCAGCGTACTGGAGACTGGGAGAGGAGGCTCTGCAGAGCCTCCATGTGCAGCAGGAGAGGCAGAGGGAAGCCTGGGCCCTGACCATTTATGAGGAGGAGTCAGGACTCTTAAGAAGCTTCTCAGAAACACCGCTGTCCTCATCCACTCTTCTCCCCCCTCCCCACTCCAGGGCAAGTGAGGTCAGACTGTCAGAGATGCCTGCTTCATCTCCCAGAATTCCTGGTGCCATACAGGTCCCTGAACTCCCTGAAAGATGGAGAATTACCCTTGTAAAAGGTCTAGTTTCCTGTAAAGGGACATGGTGTCAGCTCAGAGTTGGCCTCTGACAAGATGCTGAGATACACATTTTCCTTCCTGCCCAAGAGTTTTGGCTAATGTCTCTATTGCTTGAGCCATGTTAAAAATAGTTATTCAGTGATTCTTGTCAAAGCCCAGTTGGGAGAGCTATTCTCCCAGGGCAATGGTTCGTTGCTATCAGATTTCTCAATGGTAGAGAGACTAGCTTCCTTCTAAACCATGGCGAGGGGGCAGGACAAAAAAGGATTTATAGCAGAGGAGCAGGGAGAGGCCAGGAGACAGACACTGCTAGGTGGAGGCTTGAGGAGTAAGGGGAGCTGGGTAAGGTAAGCCAACAGGGTCTTGCTGGAGACAAAGCACCGTGTTAGACATTGCCTGTGGATGGCAAGGGGTGGGAAGCCCTTATGGGACCAGGTTCCGATGGCCTTACCTAGCACATCTCTGCTAAGGCTGTACTTCCCTTGGAGGTGGGAGGAGGACTGGGAGTCTGACTACAGCTTGTTCTTCTTGGATGCTGTCTTGCTGCAAGAGCAGGGAGCCTGAACGGCCAGGTCCTGTTCTAGACAGAACAAGTCTCCGGACATCTCTGCTCTTCCCCTGAACAACAGGGAGGAAAACACTGGCTCCCATCATCTCCTGTGGGTTCGAAAGGCACACACAGTCTGTTCTTAAAAGCTCTGTGCCTCATGGTATGCCAGCTGCAGAGCAGTGCTGAGGACTGAGCCCCTGAGCAGATTCCCATCCAGGCCGAGAAAGCTGAGGGATCAGATGCAGTGTTTGTGCGACGGGGCCAGTGGAGCTGGGGTGAACACAACTCTTCTTCCTCACTCCTCACACTCAGGGCCCACTGTGCATGTGTCCCACTCTGTCCTCTGGGCACCAGGAAGTCGTACCCAGTCCATCCTTCCTTTGAGGCTGATGTGGTCATCCATCTCAGTTTGCAAGGGTTAGTTCTAGTTTGCATCTCTCATTCTAGAACTACCGGTAATAGTCTCTCTCTCTCTCTCTCTCTCTCTCTCTCTCTCTCTCTCTCTCTCACCCAGTTTGGATGGTGAATTACACATGCCACGTTGAAAGGCCCGCTTTGCGCCTACAGAAAGCTTTGCGGATGGCCAGTCTGCAGTGATGCATTTTCCTCTGGCCCGCCACAGCACCAAGAGCTCACCTAAGTGACTCAGCTCCCAGAGCACACCTTCCTATTCCTGCTCAAGCCTTGAACCTTGACCTTGAGTCCTGAATAGCAGGGACTCCTCTGGCCTACTTTTCCCCATGTGCCATCCAGCAAAGAGCTGGCAACTTTCACCTGCATGCACTTGATATGGCATGGATAAGTACTAAGGTCCATTCTCAGCACCAAGGTAGCACTGAGCTTGAGAGCACTCTTGGAGATGCTTCTCTCCTTCTTGGAGCATCTCTACCCCTTGTTCCTGATCATATGGAATTCCAAGTAGTAACATATCTGCATTTTTCTAGGAAAAAAGAATCCAAAGATTGTTACTTATGTCCTTAAAGGTCTATGACCTCCCACTTGTTAAGAGCTGGACTTGGGTCCTTTTGTCAACTGGAAGCCAACACATGGTGCTCACTTCCTTTTAGAGCTCTGTGGCTTCCAGGGTGTAGGCACAATGTTCTACACATTTCTTTGGGAGGCAGGCGGGGGTGGGGGTGGGGCAGGAGGCCTGATTATCTCCTCTGTGCTCTGGGGAAACCGGTGGTAAGCCTTGTGGGTGCATATACACTGCCCACAGCCAGTGCTGTGGAGTTCTGGGCCACCTCCGTGGGCTGCGCCTTTGAAGCTGTAGAAAAACCTCTGTGCTGGGTCAGCTATCAGTGAAAGCCCCACAGGTCAGCTGCATTAGTTTAGGGTATTTACTCATGTCCTTGAAGCTCAATTTCTCCATTTTATAATTGATAATTCTGACTCCCCACGATTTGATAAGGTAATCTATGAAGTGTTTAGCACCTGTGTGGGTAGCCCACTGTGCATCACAGCTACTATTCTCATTAGTTTTGGAATTTGACTTCCCTGCATGTTAACCATGTAGGCAGGCTGTGCTGGATCCCACTGACTCGGGGCATGCCACTAGCTCACCCAGAGTGGGGTTGATTTTGGTACATGTGAGCTCAAGGCCAGGGTTCAGGGATGTAGACATGTGAGCTCTAGAGCAGAACCCTGGGTTCTAAGGACTGGGTGGTATAAGGCTCTGGTACAGTTGCTCCAGAGGCACTGCTGTCTAAGGAAGTGGGTCTAGAAGGCAAAATGGTGGACAGTGGCTGTGGCTGGGTAGAAAGCTCAGAGATCAAAGGTAGGTAGGAAGAGAGGTCTTGGACAGTGGTCTGGTTCCATATCTGTGGTTAAGTTGCTGTGTGACCCTGAAGGTGTCATGGCCCACTCTGGGACTACAGTCTCATTTGGAAAGTGAGGGGAACATGGGCCACAGATCTCCATGGTCTGTGGCAGCAATAAAAAAACGTGTTTCACAGAGATATGAAAAGGACAGCTTGTCTTAGGAGGGCACATTCTGGTTTGTTTTTTGTTCAAAGAGAGTGAAGGACTTTCTCACGGCCAGGACTGAGGACTCTCCCATGGCCAGGACTGAGGACTCTCCCACGGCCAGGACTGAGGACTCTCCCACGACCAGGACTGAGGACTCTCCCATGGCCAGGACTGAGGACTCTTCACAACCAGGACTGAGGACTCTCCCATGGCCAGAACTGAGGACTCTCCCACAGCCAGGACTGAGGACTCTCCCACGACCAGGACTGAGGACTCTCCCATGGCCAGGACTGAGGACTCTCTCATGGCCAGGACTGAGGACTCTCCCACGGCCAGGACTGAGGACTCTCCCACGGCCAGGACTGAGGACTCTCCCATGGCCAGGACTGAGGACTCTCTCACGACCAGGACTGAGGACTCTTCACGACCAGGACTGAGGACTCTCCCACGACCAGGACTGAGGACTCTCCCATGACCAAGACTGAGGACTCTCTCACGGCCAGGACTGAGGACTCTTCACGGCCAGGACTTGCCTCTTTTACAGTCCCTAGTGCCCACGGCCTGAGTGAAGGGTGAGCTCTCGGAGCTGTGATGACAGGCAGGCACACACCTGTCTCGGCTCCAAGACAGGCGAAGAGATGATTCCTAGACAGGATGACTGAGTCTCTCCGCCCACTGAGGCAGAAGCAGAAATTAGGTACAGAACACAGTGGAAGGCCATGGATTAGATGGACCATCAGGCAAAAATGTAATCTTGGACTTTCTTTCTAGAGTTTTGTAGCTGGTGCTGCCTTGAACAGCAGTCTTTATGGCCTCCTCAGTGCTGGGAGCTTACGCCAGCTGACGTTTCGGTGTGCTCTGGCTCGCTGCCTCATTTTCATGGAAAGAAGGTTCTGTGGGAGAGCTGAAGGGAGATGACGAGGTTGCTCAGGGAGGCTGGAGGCAAGACAGCCCTGCCTGTCACTCAGAGTTGCCTCCTGGGCTTCATCTGTGTCATGGTGGCATCAGACTAGGCTTTCAGGGACGGCATTAAGATGGGAGACGCAAAGGAACTGGAAGGTTGTGGAGCCAAGGTCGAGTCCCTGGGACTGTCTGAGGCCAGCCTCACACTGCAGATGGAATCTGTCTGGACTGTGGGTCTGGGAGAGCATTTTAAACAGGCTGGGGACAGGTGCTGCCCTTTTGGCCGTTGTTCCGGAAGCCATGTGCTGTCTGCTGTCTCTGCCCGCACAGTCACGTGGTGGGGGGGACAGAGATGCTGCTGCTGTCCTCAGGTCCTCAGAGGTGCCCGAGGTGCACAGTAGGTCTCCTGCTTCATTTCAGTGGCAGGATGTGACTACATGTTCTCCCCCACGCAGGGTCACTTCAGAGGGGCCTGACGTTGAGGTTTTTGTCTCTCCAGGTTTGGGCATTGGCAGAGCCACACTGTGTGGGAAGGGAAGAGCTGGCTTCTCACTGCATGCGTCTCTCTTATTCAGAAGTGTCCCCTGCTTTCCCTGTGAGTCCAAGTCCACATTCTGGTGGAAGCAGCCAAAAATTGGAGCTGGCCTTCCCCAGGAAACAGCGTGGGTGGAGAAGGCAGGTTCCAGGGCGGATTCCGAACACACTCTCCTGCTTCTGTGGGCTGCGCACTGCGCCCAGGGCTTTGCCATTCCTTGCCGGGTTAGTGCAGCCCTCTCCCCCGCCTTTTTAGAAAACATCAGAAGCATAAATACAATGCAGGACACTACGGAATTGAGACTCTCAGCCTGAACTTGAGGTACTTCGAGAAATTTCCAGAGACTTCTAGGAGCCCAAAGAGTGTTAAAGCTGTAGGCAACTCCTCAGAATCTTCTGAAGCAGGGATGCTAAACACACGCCCACGTGCACCGCTGTTTCACCCTGCTTCCCCAGCAGACACACACTAATTGAATATTTATATTTTCTCCCGTGGGATCTGGATTCTGCTTCTGAGTACTTTGCATAGCCAATCGATCGGAGTGTGCATGGCCGTTTCTATTCTTGTTCTCTCACTGTGAGAGTGCAATGTGGAGACAGAAGGAAGTTGGGTCAGAAAGGCTGCCACGGCATCATGAGTTGGAGAGAAGGAATGAAGACCAGTCCCCAGTCTGCTCACGTGGCTTAGCGCCTTTCCTTTGCTTACATGTGTATGTGTGTGCAGTTCATATGCCAGATGCATATAGGTTCGTGTCTGTCTGGGTGGGTGCACGGACATACATGTACATACATGTGCAGTTGTACATGGAGGCCGGAGGCTGACATTGGACACCTTCTGCGTTGCTCTCCTTGTATGTAGAGGCAGAGACTCACTCGGACCCTAGCTCACCTGTTTGGCTAACCTGGCCAGCCAGCATGCTGTGGGGATCCCCTGTCTCTGCCTCCCACATGCTACGGTTACAGTGGGCAAATGCCCCTGCCCAGCGTTTACCTGGGGCTGGGGATCTGATCTCGTCCTCACACTTCACTCTGGAGCCTTCTCCCCAGCCTCATCCCAGCATATTTCAAATTCTCTTTCTAAAGGAGCAAACCAGTGTTTTCCTTTTTAGTACAATCCCTGAGCTTGAAGCACATCCACCAGGGACAGATGTCACACATTATTGTTCTTTTTGTTCATTTCTTCCTAAGCTCGACTTGAGTTCCACGTTTGCCACAGACAATGTCATGTTCATTCCAAATGGCAGTGATTTTAGAGAGCGGCCTACTGCCTGAACTCAAGTCTGACTTTTCCACTCGGCTCCTGGGAGCGAGGTGGGCAACACGGCCAGCCTTACCTGCTGCAGGGCTCTCTGGATGTCAATTCCCTGGCCCCAGGGCACAGCTGGGTTGGCTAGACAGTCCCCAGCGTTCCCTCGGCGGGAGATGTCAATCCTCTGCCTCCTCAGGCTCTGGAAGGCCTCAGCCATCACCTTCACACCATCGTATGTGAGAGCGGAGGTGTACTGGGGAAAGAAGGCAGACGCAGGTATCAGAGGCAGCTGACAGCAAGGTTGGTGGGGGCTGTGGGGGAGGTGCTTCCTGATGTGCAGACTGTGTGGTGGGCCAGCTGCCAGGAGCCGGCAGTCTGGTCCATGAGGGATGGAGCACCAGCCTCTCCTATGGGTCTGCTCACTGCCCGGCCAATGTGATGAGGCCAGCTGTGAGTTTCAAACACAAGCCAGTGGAGTTGTGTGTGCAATCTTGTCATTTGCAAAATGTTGGTTTAATTGGGAAGGAAGGCACAGATGAAATATAGCACATCTGCAGGCCAAATGCATGAAACCTCCGCTGGATGCCTCTGTATGAGAATCACCAACTGGGAGCCAAGAAGAAGTGCCATTGTCTGCTGTAACAGTGAAAAGGGAAAAGACACTCTGAGAGCTGTGAACTCGTCATTGTCCCATGCCTGGCCACTGGTGGGGTCACAGTCCACAGCTCTCCCTCCTCGTTAACGACAACTTTGAAAGTTGTCCCACTTGAGCAAAAGGGAGCTAGAATGTGGATGAGACACAACCCGGGAAACTGACGAAAATATTTTCTAGACTTGGAAACCATATCTGTCTGTTTCACTAGATTGGTCCTGCTGCCTAACGTGTCATCCAGCACTGTGTGGACACAATGGAGAGCTGTAGGATCTGTATTTTTCCAATTAAAATATTTATTTTTTATCTTTATTTTATGTGTACAAGTGTATTGCCTACAGGTATGTAAGTGCATCTATGTCATGCAAAGCCCGTGTCGGTCAGAAGAGGGTGTTGGATTTCCTAGAACTGGAGTTATAGATGGTTGTTGGCCACCTCGTGGGTCCTCTCTCTGCAAGAACAGCCAGTGCTCTTAACCACTGATTCATCTCTCCAGCTCCAATTTCTCCAGTTTTTTAATGATTTCCCAATTTGTTATTTGTATCTCTATGTGTGTGTGTGTGCATGCATGCATGTGTGTGCATCCATGCATGTGTGTGCATGTCCATGCGAGGCCAGATGTCCCTCACTTGCTATCTTACTTTTGAAGCAGTGTTACTGCACCCGAAGCTCAGTAGAGAGGTTGTCCTCCAAGCCCCAGGAATCTCCCTGTTCCTGCCGCCCCGTGCTGCCTTGCCCAACACTGTCTGTAGTGCTGGGGATCCCAAATCAAGTCCTCATGTTGCATAGCAAGCACTTTTATGACTGACCCAACACCTCAGTCTCCTCGAACTTATTTTTATGAGACAGGTTTATGAGACAGGGTTTCATGTAGCCTAGCTGGCTTTGAACTCCGATAGTAGCCCAGGATGGCACTAAACTCAGGATCCTCTGCCCCCCCCAATCCCCAGCCACACACTGCTATTACAAGTGTTCATCATCATGCCTGCTTGATTCTTCTCTTTGTTTACTGAACAAATTATATTGCACTTGGAATTTGGGTTGGGTGGTCATAAATTCGTTCATTCACCACTGTTTCTTTTTTAATTTTATTTATTTTTGTATGTGTATGAATGTACTGTCTGCATGTAGGTCTGTGCACCCATGTCGTGCAATGCCATGGAGGTCAGAAGAGGGTCTTGGATTCCCCTGGAACTGGAGTTCTCCTGGAATTGGAGTTACAGACGGTTCTTAGCCACCATGTGGGTGCTGGGGATCGAACCCGGGTCCTCTGCAAGACCAGTCGGTGCTCTTAACCACTAGGCTATCTCTCCAGCCCCATTCACCCCTGTTTTAAAAGCACATTGTGACTTCACTTATTTAACCACATGCTTCAATGAGTCTTCATTCTTGAAGAGTTAAGCCAGTTTGATCAATGGGGGATGAGAAACAACTCAGCTTCATGGCCTGCCATTTACAAAATGGAACTGACTGAGCAGCAGGGAAACACCTGCCAGAGATTTGCTGGTCATCCCAGACAACGGACTTGGCCCCCGGAACCCTTCTCATCACTGTTCCATGCAGCCACTGCCAAGCTATGGGATTTGACACAGGAAGAAAAATGACTTGCTATACTTATGTTCAGGCATTCTCAGGTAGCAAACAAAGGCTGCAGGACTAGCTGCATTTCTGGGAAGCGGGTATGATGCGTGATTGATAGTGTGGACTTCAGGCAGCAAGCTGCCTCTGATCCTCAGGCGAGTTTCCCTGACCCTCAGCTGGGCATACCGAGGTCAGGAACAGGCACAACCTCACTGCTCCACCCCCAGAGGCTCAGACGAGTTTCCCTGACCCTCAGCTGGGCATACCGAGGTCAGGAACAGGCACAACCTCACTGCTCCACTCCCAGAGGCTCAGGCGAGTTTCCCTGAACCTCAGCTGGGCATACCGAGGTCATGAACAGGCATGACCTCACTGCTCCACCCCCAGAGGCTCAGGCGAGTTTCCCTGACTCTCAGCTGGGCATACCGAGGTCAGGAACAGGCACGACCTCACTGCTCCACTCCCAGAGGCTCCATCCAGAGAAAGATGAGCGTTTTCCTCTGGTGGGCAGGATGGTAGCTCTAGGCCCAAGGCTGTAGCACAGGGCACAGGGGTAGGGTGCTTGTTGGCACTCATGAAGCCTTATGTTCGATCTCTAGCATGTCCAGAAAATGAGAGAGCTGGTGGCCCTCCCTAGAGTAGAAACCACATCCCCAGCCTCCCCCAGCCAAAGGAAGGGCAGCTTCCTAACATGGGGCCAGTGGTGCTTGAAGGGAAGACCTACTAGTGACTCCTGAAAATAATGATCTGTGTGCGTGTGTGTGGGTGTGTGTGGGCATGCCTGTGTATGTGTGTGTGTGTGTGTGCCTGTGTATGTGTATGTGCGTGTGTATGTGTGTGTGTGTGTGTGTGTGTATCAGAGGTTGATACTGGGTGTCTTCCTCTTATCAATTTCCACTTTTTTAAAACTTATATATTTAAAATATTTTATTATTTTTTTCTTATGTGTATGAGTATATTGCCTGCATGTATGTAAACATACCCATGTCATGTGATGCATGTAGAGAACAGAAGAAGGTGTCGGATCCCCTGGAACTGGAGTTAGAATGGCTGTTAGTCACCATGTGGGTGCTGGGAATCAAACCTGGGTCTTCTGCAAGTGCCCTTAACCTATGAGCCATCTCTCTAGCACCAATAAAATCTTTTTTTTTTTTGGTCTTTTCAAGATGGGATCTCCCTGTAGCCCTGGCTGTCCTGGAATTCACTCTGTAGACCAGGCTGGCCTCGAACTCACAAAGATCCGCCTGCCTTTGCCTCCCAAGTGCTAGGATTAAAGGCCTGCGCCACCATGCCCGGAAAATTAAAGATTTTATTTTTTTTAAGCAGGGTCTCCCATAGCTCCAGGTGGTCTGGAACTTGCTATATAGGCCAAGCTGGCTTCAATGCCACAGAGATCTTCCTGCCTCTCCCTCCTGAGTGCTGGGATTAAAGGCACATACCACTCTGCCTGGCATCTTTTCTTAAAATTTTAAATTTATTTTTATTTTATGTGTATGAGTGTTTTGCGTGCATGGATGTAAGGGCCCTCATGCATGCAGTGCCCACGGAGGCCAGTCCTTCCATCTTATTTTGTAAATTTATTCATTTTCTGAGGCAGGATCTCTTGCTGAACCAGAGCTGGCCTTTTCAGCTGGACTGGCTAGCTGTCCGGCCAGCTCCCGATCCTCCTGTCTCTGCTCCCCCAGCGCTGGTATTACAGGGCTGTGCTTCCACTCCTGGCTCTTGCCTGGGTGTTAGGGATCCCAGCCCAGGTGTAGCAAGCACTTCACTGAGTCATCTCAGGAATTCCTGAGAACCATGACTGTGCCTCCCTTGCTCCTGTTCTCCTTCCTGCTGTGTTACAGTTGGGGTGAGAAGCGTCCTTCCCTGCCTCCAGCCTATGACGCAAGGGCATGCGCTGAAGGCTGGACCTCCAGAGATGGGGACCAGAGAAGGCATCAGCTCTCACGTGATAGGTGGATTCACCCACTGAAGAATTCAAGATGCGACAGCGTGGAGAGTGCGCCTTTTACATCACCCAGTGCGTCTGCTGTGTCACCAGAGGCGAGCGGTTTTCCTTGTCTTTCTGCCCTGACTTTTCCTTTCTACCTCATTGTCGTCCTAGAAGCAGTGGGCCCAGCTGACCGCAGCTCAGATCTCCAAAATGGGAGCCCAAAAAAGTCTTTCCTCCTTTATGCTTTGTCCCAGGGACAAGCAGTGATGAGCATATGCCAGGCGGAGTGCTGACATCAGGCCTGGAGGGGAGGCAGGCATCTTGGACTCTAAGGCAGCAGCCACATGCCGAGGATGGTAGAGCTAGGAGAATTTGAACATTTGAGAACTGTGGAGCTATGTCTCCAGCCCTGGACTGCCATCTGTCATACTTGGGTTCCTGATCAGCCCTGGTGCCATGTTTCCTTTTCCTTATTCCTTTAGAAAACCTGCTCCTTTCTGAAGGTTAGTGCCCACTGGGAACAGCTGGCACCTCCCCGCACCTTGGGTCTCTTCCAGTCCACACGGGTGTGGTCCCGAGCATCACTGGTCTTCCACTGTTGCATGATCCGGGCTGGGACAGTGTCCGTGTAGTTCACCAACTGGAATCCTGTCACATTGGCTCCACTCTCCTTGAACTTGTTCAAGTCAATGTCCATGAAACCCTGCAGAGGAAGGAGAAGGAGAAATCAAAACACTTTTTTTTTTTTGCCCAAAGTTGGCATAGAAGTCAATGCCTGCCTGGGGGCAGCATGCCAGGGTGTGGGGCTGGTTTGTAGCCAGGAGTCATATTATCTTGGACCAAGTCACTCTGTCACCTTGTTAAATAACAGGGGTCTGGAACTTGGAGACAATGTAATAGATGCTGGATGTGAAGTGACAGAACCAAACTGAGAGTCAATGCATGGCTGGGCCTTTAAAAATTTTTATTGTTATTGTGTGTGCATGTGTGTGCATGATGTGTGTGCATGTGTTTATGTGATATGTGTGCATGTGTGTGTGCATGTGTGTGCATGATGTGTGTGCATGATGTGTGTGCATGATGTGGTGTGTGCTTGGCCACATGTGCCATGGCACACATGTGGAGGTCATAGGGAAACTTTGTGGAGTCCGTTATCTCTATCTACCGCTATGTGGGTTCCGGGGATTGAGCTCAGGCTGCTAAGCTAGTGCTTTACCGGCTCGGTTATCTCACTGGCCTGCGGCTGGGACTCTTAAGATGAGGAGGTAGAAAAAGGAAAGTGGAAAATCCCTGAAGAAGGGATTGGCCTGGCTCACCACCCACTGTATCCTTTTGAGAGAGGAGATGTCTGAACTCTGCCGGGAACAAGTGCCTGTGCGTGTCCGAGGTCCCCAGCAAGCCTGTGGGGAAGGCTGGATTCTGCTGCGGGCCTTCGCCCCTCACCCTGCTTTTTCACGTACAGTGAACTGGACCTGCTTTCCCTGAAGAGCCCTGATCTCCTCTGACATCCCTGAAGGATTCTTTATTGAGAATGGAATTTCCTTCTAATTCAGCAAAATTGACTCAAAGTCCTGAAGCTTGAACTTAAAAGGAAGCCTTGCACTTATATAATAAATTCAGTAGTGTGCAGCACTTTTTAGAAATCTATGACCTCGTTTCACTTCCCACCTCTCTAAGGTACAATTTTTGTATTTGCCAGATACCAAAACCCAGACACAATGGAGGGTCAATGTTCACAAAGTTGTTCATTGAGTTAGCCACAGAAGGTGCTAGAACAAAGCTCTTCTGTTACACAGCTCCTTCCCTCCCTCATCCACAAACATGTTGGTGAAGACACAGCTTTGAGTGCTCGAGTGAAGCGTTTTGAGACGGAATAAAACAAGCTCTTTCCTTCACAGAGCCTACATCTAGCAGGGAAGACAATACACAAACAGGAGCGTCCTACGAAATGTGCAGTCTGGTGCTTGTGCTGGGGAGGTCTGTGAAGAGAAGTAGGCGCCTGAATGGAAAGCTGGGTGAGGCCCAGTGGAGCCTACCTGGGGGGGGGTCTTGTCTTGTGGTGCAGGGAGAGTGGGGCTATCTGTGGGAAAGACCCAAAGGTCGGACGGAGGCTGCTTGGAATATTCCAGAAAGAGCAACAAGGCTGGTGTGACTACAGGGTGGTGCTGAGAAGGACAACAGGGAGACGATGAGGTCAGCTGGTCCAACCTGGGTCCCCCACGGCTTATGTTAATTTGGGCTTCTTTCTAATTATAATTCTGAAGAGCCAGTTCCTGCCCTGTAGTGGATCCTGTTGTGGCCCCTGTTCATTTCCACCCCCTACGCACTGCTGATCCACTTTATGCATTTAACTGCAAACACCTGTCAGCCCACCGGTGCAGGGGAAGCCAGTGCACATGCCTGGGATAGCTCACCAGCTCTATGGCCTGCAGATGGTGGATATATGGGTCCAGAACCCCGGTCTGGGGCATGAGCTGAAGGCGTGTTCTCTGTTGACGGGGTGAGGGGTGGGAATGCATCTGCCTGGGCACCTGCCTTCCTTCCCTACCACACTCCTCTACTGTTTCCAGGACTCAAAACCATTTGTATTGGAACCCTGCTTGGGGATCTGCTTCTGGGAGAACCCAGTCCCGCTCCTCTCACTTGCGTGCATGCCTCTCTAGAGTTCCTGTCATCATGGAGATCATGGTCTGCTTCTTCCTTTTGTCCTGTCCCCACGGACATACATGCTACTGAAGATGGGAACATTTTCACTGTCCGCCTTGTTCACAGATGTGTCCTTAAAGCTAGTGCCTAGAAACATGCCACACAGGGTAGACGCTCAGTCCTTACTCATGAGTGACTGAATAAAAGCCAGAGACTTCCCCTCAGGCAAGAGTGCCAAGCAGCCAGGGGAAATGTGACCAGCAGGCAACAGATGCCAGTGGGTGATTTTAATCAATTGAGATTAACTTGTACCACAGCCATAGTTCACAGTGACACAGAGGTAACTGGCCTGTGCGATGTATGTGGGCCAGTAGTAGACGTGAAGTCAGAATCCAGTTCTACCCAGCCTGTGATAAAGGCATTATACTTTGTAAGCCTGCAGCTGTCCCACCACTGGTTAAAAGCCAGTACACAGTTGGGTGATTTTCCATACTCTTTAGAGACTTTTAAAAAGAACATCTTGTTCGTAAAATAACTAGTGAGAGAATGAAATAGAAATTATCTCCCGCAGTCAGATTCTGTCACTTGCAAATGTGTAACAAGCTCCTGGGCATGTTACTGACTTTCCCTCTCATAACAGAGGCCAAAGGAAATGGCAATTTGCTGATACAGAAACGGAGCTCGGCTCATCTCCAGCCGGCCTGATGACAAGATCAGTGGAGCCAATCCTGGTCACATATAATCAAGCTGATGGGACTCTCCAACCCCTGCCCATAACTCAGAAATAGAATGGAACGATGGGACAGGCTCTATCTGTGAAGTTCATGAGGAGAAGCAAAATGAAGAAGTCACTAGGGCCAGGCTATGGTGATCTAAGAGCTGACGTTTCCCCTCCAATGAAAGATTGCATGCTGGGAATAACATTGAACCCAGGACATCCTTAATCATGAGGAAACAAGACTCAGAGTTTCTTGGCTTGATGCCTCTATAATTCAGAATTGGCCAACAGAAGAGCTCATTCTTGATTAAAAAAAGAAAAAAAAAAAAAAAAAAAAGAAGGCATTAACCCTTCGTTTGCCAGAAAGCTGTAAAATTCAACTAATCTTCCCTCAGCACTCTTACTGAACAAATTTAATGAAATCATTTTCTAATTTCCTTTTTCTATTTTATCAAGAAACCATGGGGGAGAACATTTGGTAATTGGTACATTTTTCTTTATCCGCCTTATTCATGCTATTAATTATCTAGTGTTGTTTAAGGACACTGTGTTGTTAATTATAGTCCATTAAAATTTTAACTACGATGTTTTATTGTCACGACTCTGAGACATACTGCATGTTCTATAACTTGTCTCCAAATATGGATTCCATTGTTCTTAACACTGTGACTACTGCATAAAGGCGCTACAGGTGCACATTTTTCAAGTTATCTGCCCCCCAAAGTTAAGTCTTCTAATCTCATGTCCTTCTAGGTCTGCTGAGAGCTGGTACCAGGGTACACTTTCCAGAGTAACTGTTATCTGAAGTGATGCATACTTGTAATCCCAGCACTTGGGAGGTAGAGAGACATAAGGATCAGAAATTGAAGGTTACCCTTGACTATATACAGAGTTCCAGGCCAGCCTGGGCTCTGTGAAATTTTGTCTCAACAAATACACAATGACCAAGATGGAGTTCGGGAAGGGCGTTCCTGGGGCAGGCTGGGTGCCACTTCTGTACTTAGGTCCCTTTCTTAACGTCCATCCTGGATAGGTGGTGTGCAAAGGATGCTGTGTGTACCGTCTTCATCCAAGGACAAAGGAGTTGGCTGAAGAAGTGAAGCTAAGGAGGATGCTCCTTAATCTGAGGGACACAGGGACCACTTGGGGAGAGGACATTGCTTGTAGCACAGCCCGGGAGAGGAAGCAGGATATCTGTACTTCGGAAAAAGGCTAATGCTAGTGAATAAAAGCATCAAGTCACTCTATTAAAATGATGAAGGCAATCATCAGAAGAATTAAACATAATAGCATTATGGAGAGGCCATGCTTACCATCTCAAGTGGTTCATCGCCTATCTAATGGGAGTCGCAGATGGGACCGAGTTGATGGAGCAAGAAAACGAGATGCAGACATGTCATGTAGAAGTGTGGAGGAAACAACCAGAATTAGCAAACACAGGGAAGGGCTACGATATGACTTCTAAGAAGTCCGAGATTGGTGTGGACCCCAGGACCACGGGAGGGGTGACCGGAGACCAGAACGTGCAGCTGTTTGATTTCGTTTTGTTTTCAGGCTCTTCTCTCATACGGATCTCCCATGTGATGTTGCCTTTTAAACGCTATTAGGAAATCGCATCGAACTTCAGTCAACACCCATGTTCTGTCATCATCAGTCCCTCGAAGAGGAAGGGTGGAGTGGCAGCGCAGTGGGGAGGGGACTGAGGAGGCTCTGCTGGAGCCTGGTTAAGGAGCCCTGCTTAGTCTGTGATCCTCTAGCCGCCAGGGACTGAGGGACAGCTGTTGATTGCGCCACAGCACGGCTTGCAGGAATAATGAAAATGACAAGTGGCAGCTAAAATATCCACTTTGCCTGTGTGATCTAACTTTATCCAAATCACCTTTTGAGAATTGGGGTTTCTGCAATATATAAAGGGAAATTAAGCAATCGAGGTCATCACCCCTAGCCCTTTCCCAGTGCCTCTCCCGAAGCCAGACATTTCGTTAAATGCTCTGGATACATTGCCCTATATAATTCCCCAAGAAGTCCCGAGAGGCAGCTGGACAGTCAGTCCTGGAAGCTTTTTTGCTTAAGTGACTGTGTAAGGGTCAACCCCTGCTCTCTGCCAAGGTCTGAGACCTCTGTGAACTCCCCTGTGTCACACAGCAAGCCAGGCTTCAATCGATGGCCTGACCACAGAGTTCAGCTCATGGGGAACGCAGGAGTTTAGAATCAGAATGGCATGTCTACCCCAGCCAAGAGGAACAACACAAAGGCGCCTATGAGGAGCCCCGAGCAGGTGTCACTCTGCCAGAGCAGAGACCTTTAACGGGCTCCTGGAAGCGGGAGTTCTTGCTTTCTCCTGCTACCGACCCTCTATCGCCAGCTGTGCAGATGATGTTCAAGCTATTTTTTCTGAATTCTGTTAGTGACTGCCCTACCCTCCGTCTGTACTGGGGGCCTGTGCACTCACTCTGTGGAGGGCCAGACTGTGATCCTGGCAGGCTCTTGCTGTTCCCACCTGTAGGTACCATGGACAGCAGTAGCTAGACAGACAGTCCAGAACCAAGTGCTGGCTGGGCGCTGGAGTTTATGTTACAGAATCTCATTCCCATGTTTTTTTTTCCCCAATGATTTGAAAACGTGGAGACTGTCTCCAGTTTGGGGCATGCTAATGGGTTGTGGGGACTCTGACCCCTGGGCCAAGCTTGCTGACTCTTGATATGTATGGAAGCACTTCTTTTGGAGATCTTGTCAGAGCCCTCTTTGAGTAGATAGGGAAATTGAGGCCCAGAGGAGGGAACTAGAATCTGTCTCTCCTCTGCACTGGGGGTTCCATCATGCTGAACATCCACATGTGTAGAGTGACTTGGGGTGAAAACCCTCAGTTAAGTCCACTGGCCAGTACCACCCCTGCAATATTGATTGTAATGCTCACAGCAAAATGGAAAGGCTTTTACAATAATCATGATATCCTTCAGAGATGTTCAACATTGTAACCACACTGGGCATGCGCTGATCTCGCTGTGAAGACTTCGGGATTGCTCCGAGGATGCTGATAAAGCCCAGAGCCATCATTACAGCTGTTAATCATCACATGTGTTTGGTAATGAAAGAATCAATTATGCATAGCTGCTGTTTATTTAACCTCGTCAAGGCTAAGTTCTCTGTCTCATGGGACCGATGTGATGTTTAGAAGAACTGCCATGAAAAAAAAAAGAAGAACTGCATGATCAGGTGCTTAGAACTGTGCCTGGCCCACGCTAAATGGCTAATAAACATGAGGGATGCTAGCACTTTCCTGATTGAGCCATTTCTCCAGCTTGGAACAGAACATTATAGGACAAAAAGCTTTGTCTTCAAGGGTTGATTTCCTTTTTGTTGAGATCCTCTCAAGAGAGTCACTCAGAAGCCATTCAGTATCCTGTCTGAACTGACCTCACAGCCACCAGAAGGAAGAAGGAACATTCAGAAGCACAGGTTCAGAGTCAAGAAAGAAGGCTTAATAAGTCATTGCTGGTTCATGGGAGAATGTCCTTCCATCCCAGCCCCTTGAGATCCAAAAGAGGTAAGATTAGATCAGAGAAATTATGCTCTATAGTCTGGATGGCACGAGTTGAACAAGTCAAGTTTTCCCAAATTGTCAGAAAATCTTAGATGACAGCTCCATGGAGAGAGCAGTTATAGGAGCGTATGGTTCGAAAAGTCTTCTTATGTTAGGAAAGCTCGAAAAGGGCAGGTAGGACCAGCTTTAGAGAACTGAAGAATGAGAGGGTGGGTGAAGGATGTACTTGATTGAATCTCAGGAGGGTTGTCATGGAAAGAGGTGGGGCATCTGTTTTCTGATACTCTGGAAAGGGGGCCAGGCTGATGAGCAGTCAGATCCCGAGGCAGGTAGACTTTGGGTAATGCAGCCATGATGTTTTGCATGTATCGGAACACGTAGCAGGCACTGCCATTGTGGGGAGTATCCAGTTAATTAGTTCACTTAATCCTTACACCCCCCCACCCCAAGAGATGCACTTCTATTCACACATGTATAAACTATGAATGAAAAACTGAGGCTTCGTTAATAGATTGGCTTCTCAAAAGAAAAGCAAAGGTAGTGGGAGATCGAGTGGGCAGGCCACCTAGGCTTAGCTTTCAAACTCTGTGCATCCTGCCACATCGCTTAGGATGAGCTGAATCTTCACACAAGGCAGGAGTGAGCAGTTCCCCAGCAGTCCAGGGAGCTTAGCTTAGCCTCAGCGCCCGGGACCAGTGCTGATGCTTGGAGTGTTAGAGTCAAACTCCATATTTCTGTGTCTCTTTGGCCTCTCTGTCTTGTCTCCTTATCTGTGATTATGAACTCCTCGAGGGCAGACACTGCAGCCCCATGGGGTCCACACACCCCACAGGGTCCACATACCATGCATGATACAGGTGCATGTTAAGGCATGTTGAGGAATGAGGGATGAAGGAATGGAAGTCACCCTTGTCCTGACTGTCTTATAAGCTTCCTTGGACCAAAGAGGTCTTTTGATTGACTTTTCAATCAAAACTGTATGTAGTATGTTGTAAACCAAGCTAAGCTAAAAGTGTTGGGAGGAGCTGGAGAGATGGCTCAGTGGTTAAGAGCTGCCACTTGCAGAGGACCTGGGCTTTATTCCGAGCACCCACAGGAAGGCTTATAAACATCCACAGCTCCAGTTCCAGGGGATCTGATGCCCTCTTCTGGCCTCTGTAGGCATTGCATGATATGGGTTCACTTACATACACTCAGGCACACTCACACACGTAAAATTTAAAAAAAAATTAAAAGTTTCAAGAAAAGAGCTTTAGGATTAATCACATAAGTTCTTGTCCTGCCTTAAGTGTCATGAGCTCTTTACTCTAGGGAAATTGTCTTAACCTCGACAGGCAAGAGATTATTGATCCTCAAAACAAGGACATCTGCTTGATTGCCAACCTTTCAAGCTGTATGTCTGGTGCAGGCAGGTCAGACGGCACCATGCTGATTCAGGGGAAGAGAACAGGGAAGCTTCCACCTCCTGACTCATATCCACCAAAGCAGCTCTAAAACCTCATTTTTTCAAAATTATTTTTATTTTATGTGTATGAGTGCATTGCCTGCATGTGTGTAAGTGCACCCATGTCGTGAATGCCCACGAAGGTCAGAAGAGGGTGTCGGATCCCCTGGAACTGGCATTATTGATGGTTGTCAGCCACCACGTGGGTGCTGAGAAACCTGGGTCCTCTGCAGGAGCAGCCAGTGCTCTTAACCGCCGAGCCATCTCTCCGGCCTCTTAACCCCATTTTCACATGGAGGTTCTCACTGCAAGATTCCATCTGAAGACAGAGCTTGAAACCAGGAAGTGTGGAGGTTTCTGAGCCAGTTGACTGCTCTCCCGAGGGCACTTCCAGCTTTGATCACTTGGGTGTGTACACACGAATATGGATACATATGAATTCGTGTCATAGTCTTGGGCTGATGGCTTAATCGTGTCCTCAAACACCCATGTCTTCCCATAAAACTCTCCACTTTTTCCCATCCTAGCCACTTTACCAAGCCAAACCTTTAAGGCACCCTCATTCCATGCGATCTCTGGCAACACACGAGCTTATATGGTCTCTAACAAGTCAACAGAACATTGTAGGTCTGGGAAACTCAGCTAACACATACATCACATACATGGAAAAAATGCACTAATGTTGACTTAGTCAATCTTGTTTCAAGTCAGGGAGGGAGGTATCTGCACACTCGGATATTTGTAAATACACCAACAGGCTTTCCTCTCACACACTTGTCCATCTTGGGCAAAGCATTGTGAAGATTACTCAGGGCCACCTTATGTCCTTCAGTCTTGAGATTTCAGACAGAGTTCTGGCAGTCTGTGATAGGAGGTCAAGAACCCCAGAGTGGGGTGGACACAAGGCTGGGAGATGTTCTGCCTGGTCTGGGGTTGGTCAGTCTTCCAGAGAATGTTTCATCTCAATTCTTCCCTAAGTGCTCATGCTAATGACTGATGCTTGGCTTGCCTAACTTTAGAGAAAGTGCCAAGGTCAATTCAAGTTCAACTTGCTAAACTTTCCTGGTACAAATTCCTTAAATATAAAGTTCCTTGTGGAATTAAACAAACATCTTATTTTAGCAAGGTCTCGACTTCTCTGTGAAGACAAAGCAATCCAGCAAGGCTCACAGAAAACCCATTTCTGTGAAATGCTGGCTTTAAAAAGGATATTTATTTTTATTTTAGGTATGTATGAGTGTATTGCCTGCATGCAGGGACATGTACCCTTGTCCTGCAATGCCCACAGAGGCCAGAAGAGGGTGTAGATCTCCTGGAACTGGAGTTACACATGTTTGTTAGTCTCACTTTGTGGATGCTGGAAATGAACATGGATCCTTTGCAAGAACAAACATTCTTAACCCCTGGGCCATCTCTCCAGCCCCCAAAGCCTGGTTCACTTATTCAAAGGGCCTCTCATGTAGTAGGTAACCTTATTGAATGTTTGCTGATAAATAGATGAAAATCCAAATACTGATGAATTTGAAACCTATTGAAAATGATCAGTTCTTGAAACTACACCAGTAGATCCCCTCCCAAGGGCCTAGGACCTCCCCAGTCATGGGCTTTTGACTAGGTTTACAGTGCCAGGCATGAAATCCCTTCTGTGAAGCAGGTCTCACATCCAATAAGAAAGTGGTTGGTTACACAGCAAGTGTCTTGTCACTCTTGCACTGGTGGGCACGTACTGGCTGGAAGGTCAGCATTGTAGCACACAGGGTCCAGCACGGGGCAAGACCACTGACATCCTTTTCTTCCCCCAGCAGCCCACACAGCACCTCCCAGCACTGTGACATCAGGGAGAGAGCTTCCTGGTTAGATTGAGATTGAGTTCTAGATGGCCTGGAACATAGTGCCTGTGTCCTCAGCAGTGGGTTTTACCATGGCGTTACGGCGGGCAGCCAAGAGCAATGACAATAGCTTGTGCTGTTCGGGACCATGGGGAAGGTAGTATTGTAGTTAATGACATTATCTGTCTGCTGATTTATTTACATGTGTGTGATAGTACCAAGCACATCATAGCCGTGGGGATGTAGAAGAGATTAGACAGGTTTTGTCCTTCCTGTCAGATCGCTTAGAGCCTAGCAACGAGGAAGGCCAATTTCATCCAAGTAATTACAGACCTAAGTAAGCAAACCCAGCCTTGACCTGGAGCTCAGGGAAAGTGGGGCAGATTGAAAGGAAAGGAGCTTTTGGTTGGGGGAGGAGGGCAAGACCCACTATAGGCACTGTTTCCGAGGCCGAAGTCACCTGACTACAGCCACCACCTCCTCTGTGAGCCCTCAGGCAGATGACCTACTATGTATGAGCTTCAACATGAGCTTCTCTGCAAAGTAAGGAGTCATGATGGTTAATCAATTGCCTTGTCAACTTGGTTGAAGTTACCTAGTAGATACAGCTAGGGTGTGTCTGTGAGAGAGTTTCCAGAGAGATTTAAGACCTACCCTGCATGTGGGAGGCGCCCACAATGTGGGTTCCAGACAAATAGAAATGACAAAGGGGAGAGCCAGCTGAGAAGTATCCCATCCGTCTCCCTTTGTTCCTTACTGCAGATGTAAAAGGACCTCACACTCCTGTCACCAGGCCTTCCCTGTCATGATGGACTCAACCCCTCAAGCTTTGAGTAGAACAAAGAGAGTCTTGCTCAGGCATTTTGTCACAGCAGGGAGGAAAACAGATAATACAGGATCATCGAATTACCCATCTCCCGAGCTGATGGGTCAACTGCTCTGTGTCTAATTCTCAGGACAGAGCCTGACAGGCAGTCGGCCCTCCCGAGGGCTCTGTGTTCCCTCTGGCTCTCTTGCTACTTCCACTGTCATAGGAAGGGCCGAGCAAGGAGACAGAGACTCAGCTCTTCTAGACTCACAATGCCCCACTCCTGATAAACGTGGTTCCAAGGCACCCTCCATGGGAGTGGTGGTCGGGGCTTCCCACACTGACAGCAGCTGCCGTTATATCTGGGCGGATGATGATCAGACAGGCCAGCAGTCACTAGGGTCCCAGGGAAGGAAGCAACCAAGAAAGCACCAAGCTGCGGTCCCAGCCCACCCCTCAGCGGGCTTCCAGATGGCCTCAAACGCACCACTCTCCTTCTCTGAATCTAAGCGTCCTTTTGTAAAATGGGCTGTCAAATCAAGGACCTCCAGACCCAGCCCTCTCCTGTTCCTTGTATTCAGGCAGAGGGCAGACTCTCCGCCCCCGTGCTGGTGTGTTAGTAGGTGTCTTAATCCTTCCCAGATGCCCAGGACCCCTCCATTCTCAGGGGTCCTCCCTGCCAGGATGTCATATTCTCATGACTCATGTGGCTTTCTATGGGCTTGCATTGCCTTTAGGACATCGTTGACATGATCTGATCTAGCAGTGCCTGGATACGACTTAGTCCACACTTGCTGGTGCCGAGTTTGCAGCATCAGACTCCCATCCTGGGAGAAAGAGCTGGAGAAGCAGAAGAAGTCTGGGTTGAAGATGCACACACAAAGAGCCAGCCGGAAGTACTGGCAAGCGCTCAAGGTGACCCTATTGCAGGCAACTTCCTTTAGAGCCGAAAGTGACCAGCGTGAGCAGAATACAGGCTGTATGTGCCCTTCCAACAGAACGCTGCCAGAGCTTCCAAGAATCAAGGGGCTGCCTCAGTGGGAGGCGCTCCATCCTAGGAACCACGGGGTGGGCTTCAGCTAGGAGTGGAGCTGAGGACAGCCTGGCCCTTCCCGGGCAGAAGACCTGTCACCCCGTTTTCTATCTAACGTTTGCCTGTACGTGATGGGATTCATATTCCTACCCTGCCTGCTACTTGTTCCCTTCCCATCTCCAAGTGTGTGTGCACGTTTACCTGTACATATGTATGCTTGCGTATGTGTGGGCTCACACACGCATGAGCATACAAGTTAATAAGCGTGCATGTGGAGGCTCATGTTTGGTGATGGGAATCACCCTCCATCACTCTTCCACTGAGGAAGGTCTCTCAAAAACAGAGCTACATGAGAAGGCTGGGGAGCCCCTTTCTGCCTTCTGTGGCTGAATCACAAGACAGGCCGCCATGCCCACCTTTACATGTGTTCTGGGGGTCCACACTCTGCCCCTCACATTTGAGTGGGAAATATTTACTACTGAGCCACCTCCCTAGCCTCTCTCTCTCTCTCTCTGTCTCTCTCTCTGTATCTCTGTCTCCCCCTCTCTTTTTGCACAGACACAAAATGCTGCCTGTAAATGCATAAGAAGCCACTACATTTCTTCACCCATTCACTTCTTCATTCATTTCTTCACTGACCATTTAAAGCAACCTGTTACATGCTGCTTGCTCTGCTGGACCCTGGGTTATTGGCAGTGAACGAAGCAGGCCAATCACAGCTTCCAGATCCTTCAGATAAAGAGGAAAGGATGTGCCTGCTGAGCAGCACAGCATAGAACCGCTTGGCTCATCTCGATTACACTAAGTGGAAGGAAGATACCCTGGGGCTACGGCAACATCTAACAAGGAGCTGAGATTATTAATGTAGCTGAGGACTGAGGGACCTCCAAGATTTATCTTCGGACATGCATGATGATGATGATGATGATGACGACAGTGGCCGTGGTTATTAAAGTGATAATTACTGACGATGATTAAGGTCCTGTTTGGGGTCATGATTACTCTGAACATTGATAAGTACAAACCAGAACTGAAACCGCCTTGGCCAAGGCACCTGTACCACCTCCCTCAACAGAGGCTGTGGAAGCAGACGTGGCCCTGTGTGGTGCTGAGTGGAGGGATGTGGGCGAGCCAAGCCTCGCAGAAGGAATGGACAGATTTCTCAACATGGGAAAAAGAGAGTCTGAAGAACAGCTTCTTCCCCAGCTGACAGAGCCGAGGTGGGTGCTGAGCCAATGCTGCCTGGGCCCAGACTTCCAACTCTACATGTCCAGGTAGGCAGCAGCCTCGTGGTAGCAAGTACTTCCTGCCCTGGACCCCAGAACCCCCAGTAAGCCATTGGAAGACCCGATCCCACTGCCCCTCCTTCAGCCTCTATCACTCTAGAAATGATTGTTTTAATTAAGTTCTGTTGAGTTTGCATTCTGTTTGTCGCTGCCAGTACAGACAAGATTTGAACTCAATCTGGAGTCAGGGACCAAGCAGCCTGGCCCCCTCCTGTCCCTCCAGCAGCCATGGGGCACAGTAGCAATAATGGGGTCTCAAGGGCTATCATACTGGTGATCACATGGTGATCTCAGGGCTATCATACTGGTGATCTCAAGGGCTATCACACTGGTGATCTCAAGGCTATAATACTGGTGATCTCAAGGCTATCATACTGGTGATCTCAAGGGCTATCACACTGGTGATCTCAAGGCTATCACACTGGTGATCTCAGGGCTATCATACTGGTAACCTCAAGGTTATCATACTGGTGACCTCAAGGCTATCATACTGGTGATCTCAAGGCTATCATACTGGTGATCTCAAGGCCTATCATACTGGTGATCTCAAGGCCTATCATACTGGTGATCTCAAGGGCTATCATACTGGTGATCTCAAGGGCTATCATACCGGTGATCTCAAGGCTATCATACTGGTGATCTCAAGGCTATCATACTGGTGATCTCAAGGCTGTCATACTGGTGGTCTCAAGGCTATCACACTGGTGATCTCAAGGCTATCATACTGGTGGTCTCAAGGGCTATCATACTGGTGATCTCAAGGCTACCATACTGGTGATCACAAGGGCTATCATACTGGTGATCTCAAGGCTATCACACTGGTGATCTCAGGGCTATCATACTGGGGATCTCAAGGCTATCACACTGGTGACCTCAGGGCTATCATACTGGTGATCTCAGGGCTATCACACTGGTGATCTCAAGGCTATCATACTGGTGCTCTCAAGGCTATCATACTGGTGATCTCAGGGCTATCATACAGGTGATCTCAGGGCTATCATACTGGTGACCTCAAGGCTATCATACTGGTGATCTCAAGGGCCATCACACTGGTGATCTCAAGGCTATAATACTGGTGATCTCAAGGCTATCATACTGGTGATCTCAAGGGCTATCATACTGGTGATCTCAAGGCTATCATACTGGTGATCTCAAGGGCTATCATACTGGTGATCTCAAGGCTACACACTGGTGATCTCAAGGCTATCATACAGGTGATCTCAAGGGCTATCATACTGGTGATCTCAAGGCTATCATACAGGTGATCTCAAGGGCTATCATACTGGTGATCTCAAGGCTATCACACTGGTGATCTCAGGGCTATCGCACTGGGGATCTCAAGGCTATCACACTGGTAATCTCAGGGCTATCATACTGGTGATCTCAGGGCTATCACACTGGTGATCTCAAGGCTATCATACTGGTGATCTCAAGGCTATCATACTGGTGATCTCAGGGCTATCATACAGGTGATCTCAGGGCTATCATACTGGTGATCTCAAGGCTATAATATTGGTGATCTCAGGGCTATCATACTGGTGATCTCAAGGCCTATCATACTGGTGATCTCAAGGCTATAATACTGGTGATCTCAAGGCTATCATACTGGTGATCTCAAGGGCTATCATACTGGTGACCTCAAGGCTATCATACTGGTGATCTCAAGGGCTATCATACTGGTGATCTCAAGGGCTATCACACTGGTGATCTCAAGGCTATCATACAGGTGATCTCAAGGGCTATCATACTGGTGATCTCAAGGGCTATCATACTGGTGATCTCAAGGGCTATCATACTGGTGATCTCAAGGCTATCAGACTGGTGATCTCAAGGGCTATCACACTGGTGATCTCAAGGCTATCATACTGGTGATCTCAAGGCTATCATACAGGTGATCTCAAGGGCTATCATACTGGTGATCTCAGGGCTATCACACTGGTGATTTCAAGGCTATCATACTGGTGATCTCAAGGCTATCACACTGGTGATCTCAGGGCTATTATACTGGTGATCTCAGGGCTATCATACTGGTGATTTCAAGGCTATCACACTGGTGACCTACTGGTGATCTCAAGGGCTATCATACTGGTGATCTCAAGGCTATCATACTGGTGATCTCAAGGGCTATCATACTGGGGATCTCAAGGCTATCATACTGGTGATCTCAAGGCTATCATGAGGGCCAGGATGTCAAATCAGTTAGTTGGAGGCTACTGGAAAGAGTGTGCAGAGTGGACAAGCTCAGGGAGAAGGGAAGTAGATAAGTGATTGGAGTGAGTGATGGGAAGGGGATGATAGGAGTCACGTGAGGTGGGCCTTGGTTATCCATAGTTGTGGAGCTCCTCTGCTATGTTATGAAGACATTAAAACTGACATAGAGATATACGAGTCTGTAAATGCACCTAGAACTCACAGATTATTTACTTTAAACAAGTGAAGGGTGTGTGCTTAGATTATATCCACCAAACAACTTGTTAGAGAAGTAATGACATAGTAGCTTAGCTCTGAGTTCTGCAAGGCTCAAACTCACTTTATAGATATACCTGTGCTTTATAAATGTGATGATCACGTGTACAAGTTATGAATACTTATACAGAATATGTGTGCATATATACATACACAAACAGCAATACAATCAATAGATTTACCCTACAAAGCTCTCAGTAAGGCTTTTCCATCTGTGTAGAACCCTTAACTGCTCAAGTCACGGTGTCATCTGGTAACACATTTGGTCATTTCCTGATGACCCCTTAAGTAGGTAGAGCAGGAACTACTATTCTCAATTGACAGATGGGGACACTGAGGCCTGGGGAGTTGACCAAGAGTGCAAGGTTAGCCAAGCTAAGCATGGCCTGGCAGCATAAAGCAGAGCTTGTGATCTTCCTACTCTGCCTCCATAAGCTCTGCATCCTTCTGTGCCCTCCCCCCTCCCTTGCGGCAGTCCTACGAGTCCCTACTAGGAAGACCACTGGGGCTGCTTTGAAGCCAGGGCCTTCTGGACCAGGCAGAAAGGAGTCTGAAGCAAGCATGTCTTCCCTTCTTTTCCAAAGGTTTTCCCCTTCCTTAACTCTATAATTACATCCTAGCTGCAGTTCTCTGAAGGAGAGGGTCAGCTCCATGCAGCGCCAGGCTAATTATGTGGCTGAATTTCTAAAAATTATCATCTTATAAATTGTGTTATTCATCTGAAGGTGAAGAAAACCATACCACATCCTCAACCATGTTTCAAACTGAATTAATTAGCAATTTGAAGCCTAATTATCAGCTAATCTATTGGAACATGCAGGTCTTTTGTATCTGGATGGTATGTGCAATTTGCAGCTTATTAGTGGCAGTTGTAAGGATCTGAGAATTCCTTAGGTCAGAAGAAAAATACAACCCTGAGGATAAGGCAGCCCAAGGGGATGACTTGGGAGCTGTGGCTGAGGGGGATCCTGGGCAACAGATGGAGGCTGATGGCATAACTACCCGGGATCCTCCTGTGGCTCTGAGGCCACGGGTGGGTTACTGTGGGTGGCCCTGCCCCCTGTGTGTCCCCAAGCAGCAGGTGCCCATGAGGTCTCCCCAAGATGTCCTGGAGCAATGGGTGCCGTCATCAATCCCTGCGTATTTCATCTCCTCGCTGGCTGTTTCCCACGAGCAAAGGAGAGGCCAGGGGTTGACTCCTGTCCCATCCAGCTCTGTGTATCTGGGACATGAGGCACCTCAAGGGCTCCCCCAGTCCTAATAAAAAACAATTTATTCTTGCAAATGTTTTTTTTTTTTTTGGGGGGGGGTGGAACCTTTGGTTTCTTTCAAAAGTCTTTCAATAGATACCACTCATTACAATGTGACTACCTCTAAAGGTAATGGTTTTAGCCTTTGCCACCCGAGTCTAAACCTCTTTCAGTAAGCCTTTAATTTTGTCTGGACCTCGAAATACTGGGAAAGCCAAGGCGAGGACGTTTAGGAGGGTAGGATCTGGGCCAGCTGAAGGCCGGAGAGCCGGCTGGAACTTGGGCAGAATTTAGGGATTAGACAGATGCCTGAACCCCACTTTGAGACACAGATCTTGTGCCTTAATTCAACTAATGACCTTTATTCCCTAAAAGGGTATAAAACACAAATCTTTCTTCACTTCATAATCAACATTGCTCATAGAAATATTCAGCACGAGATGCCCTGGCTGAAGCGGAATGTGGCAGCAGCAGGTTCCATTCAGCAAGCTTAGAATTCGAAATGTTCTTATGCATAAAAAATGATCAAAATAACATCTAAATGGAAACCTGGAAAACTAAAAAGCCAGGGCACGGTACGGGGGTGGGGGGGACTGTATAGAGAGCGAACACTCAGGGACACTGACATACAGCCAGATTTGTTATGAATTTGATGGCAACTGCAGCCACTTTGGGAAAGTGGTGTGGATTTCCTCCAAACGTTAGCTAGAGCTTATCCTGCACCCTGGCATGGAGTATGCCAAAGGTAAACTTGCACAAGGTAGTATTCTGCATAGTGGTCCCAAAGTGATAAGGACCCGAAGGTCTAGCAGTTTAAAGAACAAGTGAAATGGACTCTCTCTTAAGGATGTAGTGAAATGAATAAAAGGAATGAATACACAGAGAATGCACAGTAGTGGTAGCTGGGGGTTGGAGAGTTTGGGGGGGGTGGTAAGAAGGCTTAAAATTATGTTGCAGTGATGGTTTTATAAAGTCTTGCACACCCAGTGGATTGCACAGTGTAAGGTGGTGCGTGGCATGACATGCTAATATTTTCATCTTAGGAAAATCTCTATAGTACTGAGCACAAAACAAGTCCAAGCTGTCTCTGTGACATATAAAATAATTGCACCCAATAAACAACTGCATTGTGTTAAAATGAAAACAATTTTTTAAGATGAGTTTATCTGGACTGTGTAGAAAAAGATAAAAAAAATTGACATTAATATAGGTCACAGTGTAAAATGGCTCCTGGCTAAAGACTTGTCCATTGCAGCGTAATTATGACTTACATGTCTACATTTGTGAAGAGTGAAACTAACTACTGGGCTGCAGACATCTAGAGTTCATTTGAAGAAACTACGACTTTTCCTTACTCTCAGGGGCAGAGCCAATCTAAAAGAGGCTTAGCATGAAGGAGAAAAGCCTGCACTCCAGCCCCATCATGCTCTCTCCCATGGATGCTTTGTTCATGGGCAGTGTGTGCTGTGGTTTGAGAGAGGGTCTGTGATGGTTAGCATTAACTGTCAACTGCATACAACCCGGAATCACCCGGGGAACTACATCGGGTTGGTCTGTGTGCATGCATGTGGGGAATTGTCTTAATGTTAGCTGATGGGAGACCCAGCCCATGGTGGGTGTCACCATTTCCTAGGCAGGGGTCCTGAACTGTAGAGCAGTAATGCACTAACTTGAGCTGAGGGCAAACGAGCAAGTGGATGTGTATGCATTTGTTTCTCCATGATCTGGGCTTTGATGTCATGTGATTAGTTGTGTGAAGTCCCTGTCTTGACTTTCCTACGATGATAGCCTGTAACCTTGAATTGTGTGAAATAAACCCTTCCCCTAAGTTGCCTTTTGTCAGGATATTTTATCCCAGCAACAGGGAAGAAACTAGAATAGAAATGTCAAGGAGAAGAGGTCCATTCATTGTTTTTGAGACTCAGAAATCATCTGGGAGTTTCTCCTTCTTCCCACACAGTTCACAGCAGGCTGGTCTGAGCCAAGCTTGGACCCCGGCATAGGAAGACTCTGCAAAGACAGCCAACTCTACTCACCAGATTGGCCAGGATGTAGTGGTAACCGATGCCATTCTTCTCCAGTTTTATGATCTAGAAAACACAACCAGAGAGGACCCATCAGTCATGCTGACAAGGGGCCAGGACAACAGGCCTGATGTGAGCTGGGTGTTATGACGTGCCCTCCTCCATCTCAAGCGTGAAACTGTAATATCTCAGTGTAAAAACGGCGACACTGTTAGCATCTTTGACAGATGAGAAATAGCCCGGCAAGGTAAATCAAGCTCCCTAAAGCTGCCCACTGATGAAGGGGAAATGCAGAATCAGAGATCAGTGTTTGTTTCAGGTTCCACAGGCAGAAAGTGATCACTATAACCAGGATGCTGCTGCTGCTGCAGTGCTTGCCGCTCTCCTTCCATGAAGCCTCCCCATGCCTGGGTCCCCCATAGGCAGGAATCTCGGATTGCATGGAACCCCTTGTCACTGGGGCATTGTCTGTTTGGATGCAGCATGGGAGAATAATGGCTGCTCATGCGTGAGCCACGTGCAGACCCCACCTTCACTTTTCTGAAGTCCGTGTGTTTCCCCCATAAGCCATTTAGCACTCAGGCAACACCTGACCACTCATCTTGGACACTGGGAAGGGATGAATGCTGGACCATCTGTCTAATCGCTTGTCACAAACATGAGAGGTGGCCCGAGTGGAGGAAAATGGTGTATTCAGACCCCAGTGTAGTCTGGTATCAAGGCCAAGACTGGAATTTGATGCATGGAACTTTCTTTATGACACCTGGTTACTGTGAATTGAAAGAGTCAGGTTCCCCAAACTATTGCATCTTTTTTTTTTTGCATGTCTTTGTGGTACGTGTGCATGCACAGGTGTGTGCACGTGTATGCAGAGGCCAGAAGTAAGCATCACCCACCCAGCATTTATGTGGGTGTTAGGGACTCAAACTTTGGTGCTCACACTTGGGGGCAAGCACTCCACTTGCTATCTCCCAGTCCCTACTCTCCTGTCTTAAATACAGACTGTCTCTTAATCATCACAGACAGGGAAAATATTGTTGAAGAAGCTGCCGCAGGCTTGCCAGAACAGCTGAGCACAGAATCTCACAGGGAACACTTAGCACCGCACACCTTGGTTCTGGCCCTTGCTAGCCTGGAAATTAACTTGATCTATTTCTTCCTTCCTTCCTCTCTGTATTTTTAATCATCAAATTGGGTTAGTATACCCTGCCCAGGGCCTCTCCCCCTGCACTGATGCAAAGAGACATAAAATATGAGAGGCGTGTGGGCTCCTGCCATAACTGAATAAATTTTCAAGGTTATTAAAATCCACACTCAGACATCTACTTAATTGGATGTATGTGCATAGCAGCTCACATATTTTTAATGTGGGGAATAATTAAATGCAAGCACACAATGAACATGCTGAAACTGTGCCTAGACTGTGAAATTCCAGACGGCAGAGCTCACAGACTATGGGGATGATAGTTATATTAATAATTCTTCATTACTTTTTCATTTTCTTGTCAAATGGCTTGCTGCCTCTTCCACAAGGAAGATACCTTTATCAAAACCCCATTCAGCTTCCAATAAACAGAAAACAGCAAATAAAAGATATTTCAGAGCCCATCACATCGGGGCAGTGAAGCGGTACAGTTCTTGCCACATGGAAATACAGAGAAACGCGAAGGAAGAGCCAGTGACTGGGGATTCACAGAATTGTTATTTGTATGTTCGTGCATTCACATGTGTGTGTGTGTGTGTGTGTGTGTGTGTGTGAATGTCCACCATGTACTACACGCATGCATGTTGGTACTTGAGGAGGCCAGAAGAAGACACCTGATTTCCTGGAGCTGGACTTAGAGGTGGTTGTGTGCCACCTGACACGGGTGCTGGGAACTGAACTCGAGTTGTCTTCAAGAGCAGCAAGTGCCCTGATTGGTGACTTTTGTACAGGTCACCCTGACAGTAAATTTTCTTCTCATCTTATTCAGTGGCCAACCTACTGCTCTGACTTGAGTTGTTTTACAAATATTTATCAAGCACTAGCTGGCTCCGCATGAAGTTGACTTACAGGGAAAAGGAGTGAGATGAGATGACCTTCGTGGGAGAACTCCACCATGATAGGACACAGATAAATGCACAGAGGGTCACTGACCAAAAAGGGACGGGTCCCTTTGCTGATGCCACAGAGGCCAAATTCACATCCACGGTCTACGGCTGAGCAACCTCTCCTATTCTCTTTGGTTACCTACATGCCTTCCAGCAGAGTTCTAACTCACCTCCTCTGTGCACCTTTGATGATCACTTCAACAAATATTTACTGAGCATGGACTCCATGCCAAGCACTGGTTAATGTGCTGAAGTGTAGCTCAAAGAGTGAGGCAAGGCTCCTGCGACCTGTCTGAGCTGAGTTGCTGTTTTAGTAGAGGGCCAGATAGTAAATATATAACTATATGAACAAAGGAAATGTCAGCAGGTTAGTGACATCATGGAAAATAAAAAAAAATAGAGCCATGTGATGGATGGCTCTGGGAGGTTCTGGTTGACTCATACTGCAAATTCATTTTGTACATAAAGATCACATTATATCATTTAGTGTCTTATATACTTGGAAAGCACAAGGTCCTAGAACGTATCATGTGTTGATATATAGATTATCATATGACATCCTCCCCTACATGGTGTACTGTTATTCATCTATATATATATATATAATATTATATATATTATTGTCTTTTTGAGACAAGGTCTCCCTGTAGCCCCAGCTGTCCTGGAACTCACTTTGTAGACCAGGCTGGCCTTGAACTCACAAAGATCTGCCTGCCTCTCCCTCCACAATGTATATTCTACCTATGACAGAACACAGGCAGTGTCTGTCTTTGTGCTGAGCAGTTAACCTGGTTCAATGTCTTGGGTTCTGTGAGCAGTGCTACAATACACGAGAATATGCAAGTATGTTGGTGATGTGCTGAGCTCCTGTGGTACAGCGGGATCATGCACGCAGAGTAGGCAGAGCTTCGGTCTTTGAGGAGCACCCACACCAACTGTGGACATGCCCAGGAGCACAGTGTCAGTGTCTTGCTGTCTCTGCATCCTGACAAGAGGAGCACCTGCACTGACCGTGGATGTCCCAGGAGCACGGTGTCAGTGTCCTGCTGTCTCTGCATTCTCACTAGAGGATCACCCACACTGACCGTGGATGTCCCTGGAGCACAGTGTTAGTGTCCTGCTGTCTCTGCATCCTCACTAGAGGAGCACCCACACTGACCGTGGATGTCCCAGGAGCACAGTGTTAGTGTCCTGCTGTCTCTGAATCCTCACTAGAGGAGCACCCACACTGACTGTGGATGTCCCAGAAGCACGGTGTCAGTGTCTTGCTGTCTCTGCATCCTCAGTAGCAGGGGCTATTATCTGTTTTCTTGATTTCAGTCATTTAATCTTATTTTTAAAAGAAACGTTTTAAAATTTTTAAATTTATGCATATGAGTATATTGGCTGCATGTGTGTCTGTATTGCCAATCCACCTTGCCAGCCCAATTTTAGCCATTTTGATTGAAGCAAGAGGAATGTCACTGTAGTTTTGATTTGTATTTCCCTGAAGGCTAACTGTGTTGAATAGAGTTTCATATATTTCCTGGCCATTTGTACTTTTGAGAACTGTCTGCTCAGTTTATGGGTCCATTCTTTGGTTGCGTGATTTGCTTTTGTTTTTCAGTGTTTAACTGAGCTCCTTATGGATTCTAGAGTTTCACATTCTTGTAGATCTCTATGGGGAGAAATCTCTCCCATCCTCTTGGCTGTATCTCTGCTGTACTGATTGCTTTCTTTGAAGTCCAGGAGACTTTTAAATTTTGTGCAATCCCGTTTGTTGCTTCCTGATCTATCAGAGTCCTTTAGGGAATGTCCTCACCAAACAATGCCTACATTTTGGAGTGTTTTCCCTGAACTTTCTTCTTGCAGTTTCAAAGTTTGGGGTCTTAAGTTAAGGCCTTTAATCTGTTTTGAGTTCATGTGACAGGGATCCACTTTCAGTTTTCTGCTTGGGTGATCCCATTCCCCCAGCACTGTGTTTGGATTGTTGTATGTTTTTGGCCCTGTGTTGAAAGTCTGGGTCTATTTCTAGATTTGCTGTTTCCATCCATTGGTCTGTTTCCATCCATTGGTCTGTTTTGATCCATTGATCCATTGGTCTGTTTTGATCCATTGGTCTGTTTCCATCCATTGGTCTGTTTCGATCCATTGGTCTGTTTTGATCCATTGGTCTATCCATTGGTCTGTTTTGATTCATTGGTCTGTTTCGATCCATTGGTCTGTTTCGATCCATTGGTCTGTTTCGATCCATTGGTCTGTTTCGATCCATTGGTCTATTTTGATCCATTGGTCTGTTTCCATCCATTGGTCTGTTTTGATCCATTGGTCTGTTTTGATCCATTGGTCCATTTCCATCCATTGGTCCATTTCCATCCATTGGTCCGTTTCCGTCCTTTGGTCCGTTTCCATCCATTGGTTCGTTTTGGTCCATTGGTCCATTTCGGTCCATTGGTCCATTTCCGTCCATTGGTCCGTTTTGGTCCATTGGTCCGTTGGTCCGTTTCCGTCCATTGGTCCTCTTCCATCCATTGGTCCGCTTCCGTCCGTTGGTCCGCTTCGATCCATTGTTCTGCTTCGATCCGTTGTTCTGCTTCGATCCATTGTTCTGCTTCCATCTGTTGGTCTGCTTCCATCTGTTGGTCTGTTTCCCTCGATCCATTGGTCCGCCTCTATCCGTTGGTCTGCTTTGATCTGTTGGTCCGCTTCCATCTGTTGATCTGCTTCCTTCCATTGGTCCGCTTCCATCCATTGGTCCATTTCGATCCATTGGTCCATTTCCATCCATTGGTCCATTTTGATCCATTGGTCCACTTCAATCCATTGGTCTGCTTGGATCCAGTGGTTTGCTTTGATCCATTGGTCTGCTTCCATCCATTGGTCTGCTTCCATCAATTGGTCTGTTTTGAACCATTGGTCTGTTTCCATCCATTAGTCTGTTTCCATCCATTGGTCTGTTTCCATCCATTGGTCTGTTTCCAATTGTTCTGTTTTGATCCATTGGTCTGTTTCCATCCTTTGGTCTCTGTGTCTGTGTTTTTGTGCCAGGATCATGCAGGTTTTATCACGATGGCTCTGTGATATAATTTGAGATCATGTTGACACTGGTTACAATGCTGTTTCTGCTCAGTGTTTCTTTAGCTCTCCAGGGTCTTTTGTGGTTGTTGTATGAATTTTATGGTTGATTTTTTTATTTGTATGAAGGATGTCATTGGAATTTTGTTGGAGACTTTTGACAATATGCACATTTTCACAACATTAATTCTGCTGATCCGTGAGTATGAAAGGGCTTTCCATCTTCCCCTGTGGTCTTCAGTCATTTATCAGTGTTTTTAAGGTTTTCATTGTAAGGCTCTTCCACTTCCTTCCTTAGGTTCATTCCTAGGTTGCTGCAGCTTGAATGTGAACTGTTCCCCACAGAGACACATGTTTGAACACTTAATCTCCAGTTGCTGGTGCTGTTTCAGAAGGTGATGGCACCCTTAGGAAATGGTGTGTTGCTGGAGTACACGGATGCCAGTGGGGATGGGGGGCTTCGAGGCTTTCTAGAGAGCCTCTACTTCCTCTCTTGTTTCCTGTGTGTGGATGTAATGTGGTCAGCTATCTTCCTACTTCTGAATCTGTGCCTTGCCTGCCTGCCACCATGTTGTGTCTGCACGGTGGACTCTATTTCTTTGAAACTGTAAGCAAAACAAACCCTTTCTCCCATGAGTTGTTTTGCCAGGGTATTTTATGACAGCAACAAAAAAGAAGCTAACATGTAGGTATTTTTATTTTTGGAGCTTTTGTGAACGCCATCTTACATTTTCTCTCAACCAGTACATTATTGACAAACTGGGAAGCCGCCAATTTTTATACGTTAGTTTTTATATCCTTATTATCTATTGAAAATACCAGATCTTTAGTGTCGCGCACAGCAGTCTCGCCGGCAAGAACTTCACGCGGACAACAGGATTCTTCTGCAGCAAACTTTATTGTGTACAGCTCTCTTGTGAGAAGGACCCTGAAATGGGGAAGAGGCACTGCTTATATAGCAGTCCAGAGGGTTCGGGTATGCTCTGGATTGGTGCACCGTCCGATGCCTCATTTGCATGTCCAATGCATGGGCTCGTAGCGCAACAGGGGCCAATGCCTCATTAGAATATTAGGTGTGCGGGCTCAAAGTCATGCGCAGTTTTGCCCTAGTGCGGAAGAGGTGGCTACATGCGGAAAAGGTGGCTAGTTGTTGCTCTCTAGCCATCTCAGGAAGTCGGCGCCATCTTTAAGGCGTAACATAGAGCCACACTGTTAGCAGTGTGACAGTCTGCCAACACTTTAGAACAGGACGATATCATTAGCAGATAGGGGTTATTGGGCTCCTTCTTTCCTATTTGGTTCCCTTTTGTTTCTTTCTCTTGCCTTATAGCTCCAGCCAGGACTCCAAGCCCTGCATCTAATTAAAATGAAGAGAGTGGGTACCTTCATCTCGCTGATTTTTCCCATTTAATCTAATATCAGTTGTAGATTTGTTGTGTGGTCTTTATTATGTTAAGGAATGATTGTTCTATTTCTAGTGGGTTCAGGGCTTATATCATGAAGAGATGCTGGATTTTGTAAAGGCCTTTCTGCCTCTATTGAGATGATCATGTAGTTTCTGTCTCTGGCTCTATTCATGTACTTTGCTACACTGATTTGGGTATTGAACCATCCTTGCATCTCTGGAATGAAACCAACCTGACTATGGAGTCTGATCTGTTTAATATGTAGTTGGACCCAATTTCAAAGTATTTTACTAAGAATTTTTGCATCTATGTTCATCAGAGAAATTAATCTACAGAGCGACTCTCTCTCTCTCTCTCTCTCTCTCTCTCTCTCTCTCTCTCCTATTTTCTTTCACATAATGAGTTTGGTAGTATTCCTTCCCTTTCTGTGTCATGGGATAATTTCAGGAGCATTGGTGTTAGTTCTCTTTTAAAGGTCTGATAGGACTTGGCAGTCCTAGTGACTCATTAATGCTATTTCAGTTCCACTGCTCATTCCAGATCTGTGGAAGTCATTTTTACTGTCTTGAGTTAATTTTGGTAGGGTGTATGCCTGTAGGAATTTATTTCTTCTGGATTTCCCATCTTTTTAAACATAGGTTTTGAACGTAATGGTCCTCTATAATGGTCCTCTGAATTTCATTCTCTGGTCCCTTTCTTCGGGTTAGTTTATGAGCTTTTGATGTTGTTTCCTTTTTATGTTTAGGAATTCACATTTTCCTCCTTTAATTTTATATTACTCTAAAATATGTATATATACTCTCCACTCATATACAGTAATTAGAGAGTCTGGGAATAAGTGGTGGATGGATTCTAGAGCCTGTTAAGAAATTTACATTACAACAACATAGTTGCTTTCAGATAAACAGAAATATAACAATAATGTTGTTCAGCTTCCCTTTCATCTGGGGATTTGGTGTTAGCATCCACAAATGAGGGAGACCATTCACCACTTGTTTTTCTGGGACTGTGTTACTTCAATTAGCATAATGGCTTTGAGTTCCATCTATTTATCTGCAAAGTTCATGATGTCATCTTTCTTTACCACTGAGTAGTACTCCATTGTGTAGAGGTACCACATTTTTGTCATCCACTTGTCAGTTGAGGGGGATTTGGGTTGGTTCCACCTCTTCCCTATTGTGAAGAGAGCTGCAATAAACATGGATGTGCATGTATCTTTGTGGTAGGATGAGTCTTTTGGGTATATACCCAGGAGTGGTATGGCTGGGTCAGGTGGTAGGCTCATTTGGAGTTTTTTAAGGATTCTCCACACTGCTTTCCATAATGGCTGTATGAGTTTACATTCCCAGCAGCAGTGGATGAGTGTTTCCCTTTCCCCACCTCTCCAGCATCTGGTGTCATTTGTGTTCTTGATCTTAGTCAGTCGTATCCCAATGACATGATATCTGAGAGTGGTTTTAATTTGCATTTCCTTAATTATTAATGATGTTGAACACTTTTTAAGATGTTTCTCAGCCATCTTTACTTCCTCACTGGTGAAGTCGTTCAGCTCTTTATCTTTTGAGTAGGTCATTTGTTTTCTTCTTTGTTTCTTATTTTTTTGAGTAGTGTATCTATTCTTGATGCTAATGCTCTATCAGATGAAGCACTAGTGAAGATTTCCTCCCACTCTGTGGGTTTTCTCTTTACTTCCTTGATTGTTTCTTTCACTGTACAGAAGCTTTTGAGTTTGATGAGGTCCCATTTGTCGACTGTTGACCTTACTTCCTGTGCAGCTGCTGTCTGATTTAGAAAGTCTTTTCTTACACCTATGTCTTGTAGGTTATTACCAACTTTTTCTTCTATCATCTTCAGGGTTTCACGTTGAGATCTTTGATCCACTTGGAGTTGATTTTTATACAGGGTGAGAGGTAAGGGTTTAATTTTGTCCTTCTACAAATGGTGATCCAGTTTTGCCAGCACCATTTGCTGAAGAGGCTATCCTTCCTCCATTGAGTTTTTTTTTGCTCTTTTGTCAAATATGAGGTGGCTGAAATTGTATTAGCTCAAGTTTGGATCTTCAATTTTGTTCCATTGGGTCAATGGGTCTGTTTTTGTGACAGTACCAGGCTATCTTTATGACTATGGCCCTGTAATATAGCTTGAAGTCTGGTAGAGCAATTGCCCCTGTATTGCATTTTTCACTCAGAGTTGCTTTTAGGTATTTGGGGTCTTTTGTTTTTCCATACGAATTTAAGGATTTTTTTCCAAGTCTGTGAAGAAGCTCATGGGGATTTTGATCAGGATTGCATTGAATCTGTATATCAATTTGGGTAAAATGGACATTTTTACTATATTAATTTTTCCAATCCATGAGCATGGGAGATCTTTCCATCTTTTGCTGTCATTTTCAATCTCCTTCTTCAGAAGTTTAAAATTTTGTTGTAGAGATCTTGGGTATCTTTGGTTAGGTTTGTTTCCAGGTATTTTACTATTTTTGAGGCTATTGTGAGTGCAAAGGTCTTCCTATATTCCTTCTCCACTTGTTTATTGTTGGTGCAAAGAAAGGCTACTGATTTTTCCAGGTTAATTTTGTATCTTGCCACTTTACTGAAACTCTTAATCATTTCTAGAAGTTTTCTGGTAGAGTTTTTAGCATCCCTTAGGTCAACTATCATATCATCTGCAAAAAGGGATAGCTGAACTTCTTCTTTTCTCATTAGAACTCTCTTAATTTCCTTCTCTTGTCTTATTGCCTTAGCAAGCATTTCAAGTACTATGTTAAAGAGGAGTGGTGATAAGGGACAGCCTTGCCAGGTTCCTGCCTTTAAGGGAAATGATTCCAATTTTTCTCCATTTAGGATGATGTTGGCAGTGGGTTTGCTATATATGGCTTGGATCATGTTGGGGAATGTTCCCTTCAGTCCGATTCCCTCTAGGACTTTAAATTAAATTTTTTTTATTTATTTCTGTATGTGTATGAATGTACTGCCTGCATGCAAGTTTGTGCACCCGTGTCGTGCAATGCCGCGGAGGTCAGAAGAGGGTGTCGGATTCCCCTGGAACTGGAGTTCTCCTGGAACTGGAGTTTCAGACGGTTCTCGGCCGCCATGTGGTTGCTGGGGATCGAACCCGGGTCCTCTGTAAGAGCGGTCGGCGCTCTTAACCGCTAGGCCATCACTCCAGCCCCCCTCTAGGACTTTAAACATGAAGGGATGCTGGATCTTGTCAAAGGATTTTTCTGCATCAGTTGAGATGATCGTGTAGTTTTTGTCTTTCAGTCCATTTATGCGTTTTATGATTTTATTGATTTACATATGTTGAACCATCCCTGCATCTCTGGTATGAATCCAACTTGGTCATGATGAATGATCTTTTTGCTATGGGTCTGTATGTGATTTGCAAGTATTTTGTTGAGAATTTTTACATCTATATTCATTAATGAGATGTGTTTATAGCTTCCTTTTTTGGTTGTATCTTTTCCTGGTGTGCAAGCTATCCATAGCTTTGGTGTCAACTTGACACACTTGTATTGAGGGAGGCACAATTAGGGAATTGGCTCCATTGGACTGGCCTGTGGGCACATCTGTGGAGTATTGTTTTGATTGTTGAGCGATGTGGGAGTGCCCAGCCCGCTTTGGGTGGTGCCACCCTGGGCAGGTTGTTGTGTACCATATAAGAGGATAGGCTGGGCATGGGCCAGGGGAGCAAGTCAGTAAGCAGCATTCCTCCATGCCCTGTGCCTCAGCTCCTGCCTCCAGGTTCCTGCCCTGAGTTCCTACCTTGATCTCCCTGAGTGATGAACTATGACCCAGGAGATGTGAGCTGAATAAATCCTTTCCTCCCCAAGTTGGTGTCAGTCAGAGTGTTTTGTCATAGCAATTGAAGAGAAACTAGAACACCTGGTTTTGGTATTAGGGTGATGCTGGCTTCATAGAAGGAATTTGGGAGAATTTCCTCTGTTTGTGTCCGTCTGAACAGATTGAGTAGTAATGGTTGTAGGACCTCTTTCAATGTTTTATAGAATTCTGCTGTGAATCCATCTGGGCCTGGGATTTTTTATTATATCCTCAATTTCCTTGAATATTATGGGTTTGTTTAAACTGTCAATCTCTTCTTGGTTAAGCTTTGCTTGTTCCCAGGATTTCAAATATTAATCCGTTTCTCTTAGGTTTTCAGATTTAGTGGAGTATAGGCTTTTGAAGTATTCCTGTATGGTTGTCTGAATCTTTTCTTTGTTGTGATGTTTCCCCTTTCATCATGAAAAGTATGATTTGGAATTGCTCTTTCTTTTTTTTTTGGTTAACTGGGCTAGGTCTGTCTATTTTGTTTATCTTTTCAAAGAACCAGCTTTTGGATTCATTGATGAGTCTATGTATTGTTTTCTTTGTTTCTATTTCATTGATTTCTGCTCTGATTTTTGTGATTTCTTCCTGTCTTTTGGGTTTAAGGTTCATTTATTATTGTCTCTCAAGTGTTTTTAGCTGCAGTGTTAGATCGTTTATTTGTTCCCTTTCTGTTTTTTTGATGTGGGCACTTAGGGCTATAAATTTCCCGCTCAAGACTGCTTTTAAAGTATCCCATAAGATTTTTTTGTGTGTTGTATTGTCTTTTTCATTCAGTTCCATGAATACTTTTGTTTCACTCTTTATTTCTTCCCCGACCCATTCATTATTCAGGATGGTGTTTAGTCTCCATGTGTTCTTGTAGCTAGTTGGGCTTATTCTGGTGTTCATATTGAGCTTTATTGTACTGTGGTCTGATAGAATGCATGGAATAATTTCAATCCTTTTGCATTTGTTGAGATTTCTTTTGTGTTCCAGTATGTGGTTGATTTTGGAGAATGTTCCATGAGGTGCTGAGTAGAAAGTATATTCTCTGGTGTTTGGGTGGAATATTCTGTAGATGTCTGGGAGGTCCATTTGGTGTATTGTATTGTTCAGTTCTGATGTCTTTCTGTTTATTTTTTGTCCAGTTGATCTATCCAAGGGGCTCAGTGGGGTGTTGAAGTCTCACACTGTTGGTGTGTTAGGATTGATCTGTGTCTTGAGGTCCTGCAGAGTAGTGTTTATAAAGTTAGAAGCACTAGAGTTTGGTGTATAGACATTTAGGATTGTGAAGTCTTTATAGTTAATTGTTCCTTTGACAAGGATGTAATGACCCTCTTTGTCTCTTCTGATTAGTTTTACTTTGAGATCTATTTTGTCTGATAATAGAATAGCCACTCTGGCTTGTTTCTTGGTAGCATTTGCTTGGAATATTTTTTTTCCATCCTTTCACTCTTAAGGTGGTGTCTGTCTTTGAGGATGAGATGGGTTTCTTATAGACAGCATATAGAAGGATTCTGTTTCCTAATCCATTCTCCCAGACTATGTCTTTTGAGTGGGGAGTTTAGACTGTTAATATTTAAGGTTATTATTGAGAGATGTGTGTTGCTTCCTTTCATCTTATTTTTTGTTTGCATTCTTGGTCTGGGTTTGTATTTACTCTATTGTGCTTTTGTTGATTTCTCTCTTTGATTGCTTAGGGATAGTTGCTCCTTTCCTCTGTTCTTTGGATTGCCTCGAGGATTTTCTGAAGTGTTGGTTTCTTAGACATGTATTCTTTCATCTTGTTCATGCAGTGAAATATTTTTCCTTCTCCTTCAAGTATAACTGACATTTTTGCTGGATATAGTATTCTGGGTTGGCATCTAAAGTCGTTTAGCACAGGGAATACTTTGGTCCACGTTCTTCTAGCTTTCATAGTTTGCACTGAGAAGTCAGCTGTGATTCTGATGGGTTTTCCCCTTGTATGTAACTTGTTTTTCTCTTGTGGCTTTCAGTATTTTGTCTTTGTTTTGAGCATCTAGTGTTTTAACAATTATATGGCATAGGGAGTTTCTTTTCTGGTCCTGTCTGTTTGGTGTTCTATGTGCTTCTTGTATTTTATGGGCTTGTCTTTTTTCAGTTTGGGGAAGTTTTCTTCTATTGTCCTGTTGAAGATCTGGTCAGAAGTGTTGTCTTGGGACTCCTCTCCCTCCTCTATCCCTATGATGTGGAAGTTTGGTCTTTTCATAGTGTCCCACATTTCCTGGTTGTTCCACTCTTGTGTTTTTTTTTTAATTTTTTTGTAATCTTTACTTGAGCTTTCTAGTTGCTCTGTATTATCCTACAGGTGTGATATTCTTTTTTCTGCTTCTTCCATTCTGCTTCTGAGGCTTTTTCCCATCCTTTCTTTGTGGTTGGATGAATGTTCAATCTCCTTTTTCATTTCCTCCTGTGATTTCTTTAGATTTTCCACTTCCTTCTGGAGCCTGTTATTCTCATCTTCTACCTCCTTGGTTTGTTGGTCATTTTCTTTTTTTCATTTCGGCCTGAGATCTTTTCAGTGTTTTGATTTCCTTCTGGATTTTGTCATTTTCTCCCTCTAGGTCCTTCTTTAGTTTTTTGATCTCTCTCCTTAGTTCTTTCCACTGTTTGTCATTATCTCCCTCTAGGTCCTTCTTGAGTTTTTCTTTCTCTTCCCTTAGTTCTCTAATTTTTTTGAATATGTCTACAGTTATTATTCTAAGGTCGGTGTCTTGGCTTCTTTCCTCAGAGATCTCATCGTAGGGATCTTTTGTAGGATTTGCAGAGATTGGTGTGGATTTATTATGAGCTTTTCCCATGTTGATTTTCTTTGTGTCTTTGGCATGTGGATTTATCTGTTTATTTGTTTCTTTGAATTCTGGCACCTCAACATTGGCTGCACAGACTATACTCACCAGTGCTCCACCTGTTAGGTCCTCTACACCAGAGCTCCATCAGGTTGATGGGGGAAGGGGAGAGGTTTGCTACTTTGGCCCTCATGCCAGTAGGCCTCCAAGGGTCAAGGCAGGTCCACCTTGCCTCACCACACCTCACTGAGTCCGTGTGCCTGTCTGGAGTCTGAGCTGGGATTTCCAGGGGCAGGTGGAGAGCCCCCCAAGGGTCAAGGCAGGTCTGCCTTGCCTCACCAGCACCTCACTGACTCTGTGCACCTGTATGGAGTCCAAGCTGGGACTTCTTTTTAAAGAAACCCTTTGGTCTATTCTTTGTATCTTTCTTTTAATCTTTACTTCCTCAATTTCAGACCTGATTCATCAATTTTTGAAGTTAGATAGATTGGTTTATTTATTTATTTATTTATTTATTTATTTATTTATTTTATGTGTATGAATGTACTGTCTGCATGTAGGTTTGTGCACCCATGTCGTGCAATGCCGCGGATGTCAGAAGAGGGCGTTGGATTCCCCTGGAATTGGAGTTCTCCTGGAATTGGAGTTACAGACAGTTCTCAGCCGAAATGTGGGTGCTGGGGATTGAACCCGGGTCCTCTGCAAGAGCAGTCGGTGCTCTTAACCACTAGGCCATCTCTCTAGCCCCAATAGATTGGTTTTCTAAAAGTGTGAAGTGTGTCAAGTTACTGATTTGAGATCTGATTATTTTTTAATGTACACATACATTACTGTATTTGTATATCCCAAAAGCTCTGATAAATTCTGATTTTATTTTCATTTGCTTCTAGGAATTTTTAAAACTTCTTCCCTGATTTCCTTAATGAGCCTTTGACTAGTCAAGACTATCATTCAATGTACATGCATAGTTTATGAAGTTTCTTTTGCTATTGTGTTCCAATTTTATTTCACTTTGATTAGATGCATTGGATTTCTTTGATTATATTTGTTAAATTACTGACTAAAATGTCATCTATTTTAAAGAATGGTATATAGGCTGTTGAGAAGAATGCACATACTGTAACAGTTGGTAGGAATGTTTGGGAGATGTCAGTTACATCCATTTGACCCATGGTACAGTTTAATGTGGAAGTTTACTTGTTTTTTTTTTTTTCATGGAATTGTCTATCTATTGAGGAGAGTAGAATGTGATCCTACTCGCTCTTGCTATATCTGGATCCACCTGCCTCTTTGTGACCAGCAGTGTTTGTTTTATGAACTTGTGCATGCCATGTCTTACATACATATCCCCCATTGCTTTGCATTCTAATGGATCATTCCCCTAGTAATTCATAGTAAGCTTCTTTATCTCTTCTGCCTAATTCTAGCTTGAAGATTATCATATATAAACATGGCCACTTCTGCTTGTTTTGGTTTTACATTTTCTCAGGGTCCTAGGCAGTTTTAACTGTCAACTTGATTCTGCTTAAAGTAGACTGAGAGGGAGTATCAGTTGAAGGATTTCTCAGATCACATTGCCAGTGGGTATGTCTTTGGGGATCATCCTGATTGACGACTGATGTGGGACCATTCAGCCTGCTGTGTGTATCACAATCCTTAGGCAGCAGGCCCTGGCTATATAAGAAGGCTGGCTGAGCTGGAGCCTATGAGCCAGCAAGCAGGGTCCTCCATGGTTTGTGTTTCAAGTTCTCGCTTGAGCTTCTTCCCTGATTCCTATCAGTTAAGCACTGTGACCTGGAAATGTAAGACAGGCAGGTCCTTTCTTTCCCCAAGTCACTTTTGGTCATGGTGTTTACAACAACAAAAGCACAGAAATTAGAAAATGTAGAATGTGGACCTCCATCCTTTGACTTCCACCTGTGTCTTTGCTGGCATGGTTTTTGTAGACAATATATTGCTGGATTTTGTTTTTAAATCAGCCAGTCTTCATTTAATTGGAGGGCTGTGACTGAGAGGGATTTGGTGATTCCTGTAATTTTCTTGGTTGTTTTCCTGATTAGTTCAGTTGTTATTTTTCTTTTTTTTGCCCCCTGTCCATTTTAGAGATTTACTGGTTCAATAGCTTAGTTCTTCTTTGTTGATTATTCCTCTTGTGGAGTTTGTTTTTTCTTGTGTCCCTGGAATGAGACTTTGTTCTTCTGATTCCTTGTGTAAATTCTACAGTGCTGGCTTAGTATCACAAACTGACTTATTTTATGTTTCTCTTATGTTTATGTTTATTTTATCTTATTTTTGTGGTGTTTTTGAAACAGGATTTCCTTGTAGCTCCAGCTGTCCTGGAACTCACTATGTAGATCAGACTGGCCCTGAAGTCACAGAGATCCACCTGCCTCTTCCTCCTGAGTGCTGGAATTAAAGGCATGTGCCACCACAGCCAGCACTTCTTTTTGTATTTTAAAAGATGAATTTTTCTGGACCCGGTAATTGTGCATGATATTTAATATCTTTCAAGGGTTGGCCCATTTCACTCTGTGCGCTGCTGGATTCTCAGGTTTCTGTTGCTATGGCATTACTCTAATAAGTTTGCCTTTGGGAGTGAATTGGTAGTTTTCTTCTCTCTTACAGCTTTGAATATTGTTTTTGTTATAAATTTGGCATTTTGGCTATAATGTATTTTGGGAATGTTCTTCTCTTTGTCATTTATGGTTGGGGTTCTAATTGCCTCTTGTGCCTGTTTATCCATTTCTCTTCCTATAATTGGGGGGATTTTCCACTACAGTCTCACTGAACATACTTTTTATTTTTATGTTTTTATTTGTTTATTATATTTTAAGGGATTCACAATATAAGAGCACAGTTGTTTTCATATCACATTGACATTGCTCGGTTTGCCATAAAATTAGGTAATTGGCACTAGCATCCACAGATGAGGTATACCATTCGTCATTTGTTTTTTCTGGGACTGTGTCCCTTCACACAGCATGATATCTTCTAGTTCCAGCCATTTTCCTGCAAAGCTCATGATGTCATCTTTCTTTACCGCTGCATAGAACTCCATTGTGAAGATGTACCACATTTTCTCTATCCACTCATCAGTTGAGGGGCACTTGGGTTGGTTCCAGCTCCTTGCTATTGTGAAGAGAGCTGCAAAAATCATGGCTGTGAATGTATCTCTGCGGTAAGATGAGTCTTGTGGGTGCATACCCAGGAGTGGTATGGCTGGGTCAGGTGGCAAGTTCATTCCAAATCTTCCAAGGGTTCTCCACACTGCTTTCCATAGTGGCTGTACCAGTTTAAATTCCCACCAGCAGTAGATGAGTGTTCCCCTTCCCCCACAACCTCTCCAGCACTTGGTATTATTTGTTTTCTTGATCCTAGACAGTCTTATTGGAGTAAGATGATATCTTAAAGTGGTTTTGATTTGCATTTCCTTAATTATTAGTGATGTTGAACACTTCTTAAGATGTTTCTCAGCCATCTCTAATTCCTCACTTGTGAAGTCTCTGTTCAGCTCTTTGCTCCATCTATTGAGTGGGTCATTTGTTTTCTTTCTTCTTTGTTTTTTGAGTAGTTTATATATTCTGGAAATCAATGCTTTGTCAGATGTTTCTGTGGTGAAGGTTTCCTCCCACTCTGTGGGATTTCTCTTCATTTCCTTCACTTTTTATGACTTTAGATTTTATCTCACCTCTTAGGTTTGCTGTCATGATCACATCCCAGAGTTCTTGATATTGTGGGAATGCCTGCATTTGTTTATTTATTTATTTATTTATTTATTTATTTGTTTGTGTCTGTATTTAGGATTCTCCAGACATGCCTTTCATTCCTAATCATATTTCTTCTGCTTGGTCTAGTTAATTGGTGACATTCTCCACCATCTTTGATTTGACTGGGCTTCTCATTTACCACCTGTCTTTTTGGTGTTTTGAGGACTCTGTTTCTTTGCTGAATTTCTTGTCTAATACATGTCCTAGTTGATATCCTAACTTCACTCATCTGCTTATTGGTGTCTTCTTTGAAATTAGTGATCTGTGTTAGAAGTTGACACCGAACTTTTATCTAACATTTCAATCATTTTAGTTTCTTTGGATTTGGTAATTGAGGCATGATGGTACCATGGAAGCATCCTGTTGCCTTACTTTTCACAATTCTTGTGTTTCTGTGTTGTGATTTATCTTTCTATTGCTATAAACAACTCCTCCACTGTTATATGGGGAGCTTCTCAGTGGTCAACCTACTCTCCAAGGCTCAATCCTCTGTACTGTTCAGAGGGGAAATGGAAAACTCCTTCAACGGCAATGCTACTAAATCAGACATGATCTAGAAGTGCACTTAAAATCTAGGGAAGCCTCTGCTACATGGTCTGTAACCACAGCACAGACATGGCAAGCACAATGTAGCATGTACTATACAGTTAGAAAATCTGCAGCAGAGATACAATTGAATCTGCAGCAGAGATACAATTGAAATAAAAGGGGCAGGGAAAGGTGAGATAGAAAGGAAAAGCAGATTAAATGTGAGAAGAATGAGAAGAACATTATGAAGAGAAAGAGAAAAGAATGTATGCAAAGAAACATCTAGTTTCCCAATAAAGAAAAATGCATAAACAAGATGAGATGAATTTAAGAAGTGAAATAAAAAAATAAGAACAAGCTTATTAAATTTAGTCAAAATATAACTAAAAGTATTGTTTGCAAAAGGGTTGGACGCAAAATAGGGAGGATGAAGGTTTATATTTTTAATTGTATTTTTGCAAATTTCAGACACTCTATTTTGAGCACATTTGTATCCTCTCCCTTATCCTCACACCTCACCACCCCCACTCAAGTTCTTTTTCTCTAGTAATACACATTAAGGTGTTAGAGTCAAATTTGCAAGCCCAAAGGGCCTTTGGTGTAGACCCTGAAGTGTGGTTAACCTATCAAGATTCCAGCTCTTAAAAGGAGGCTGACCTCCCGCCCAGCAGCCACTGGCTGCCAACAATTCTTCAGGCAGGGTTGGGGCTTCTTCCCCACTTCCCCACATCCATGCTGTGATTTCGTCTGGCTTGAGCTTACATGGAACTTGCACATGGTGTCACCATTGCAATGAGGTCATATGAATAACTGCCGAGCTGTCTGTAAAACTCCGTGTCCCCATCATCACCCACTACCCCTGGCTCTTACAATCTTTCCATCACCTCTTCTGTAATGATCTCTGAGCCTTGGGAGGCAGAATTTTGACACAGGTTTCCTAGTCAGGGTTAACCACTCTGCGGTCTCTTGCTCTCTACACATTGGCCAATTGAAGTGGCTTCTTTCTGGAGGCTCTAAAATTAGGCTCTTCTGTGTGGTGGGACGTTTGAATTAGGAGACGCTTGCTATTCCTACTATTTAAACTATTGCTGCAACCAGAACAGTCAGGTGCCAGACGCCGCCCAGAGTTCTCTTCCCTGTAGGAACTTCTCTTTGCTGCATGGGAGCCTCTGTTGGCTACACTTCACTTTCCAGTCTGTGGATCAGGTTGGTTCTCTCAGGTTGCAGACTCTAGTTTGTACACAAGGAAGTGGCTGAGTAGTTTCAGTGCTGGGGGTTGTTGGAAAGGAAGAAGCAATTAGAGCCCTAAGATCTATCCAGGTAGATCAGTCTCTGTGGTGTCAAGACCTGCTCACATTAAACACTCTGCTGCAGGGGCGAAGCTGTGATGGTCACATACTCTTTTGGAACTACACAGTCCTCATTCTCACAGACAGTGGACCTATGGTAGATAGGTGGGTCCAGAGGTTTTGCCTTAGGTCCAGGGCTGTCCTCTCTGTCATTATCCTGAGGAGATGGACTCAGCTCTCTGGTCACTCAAGAACAAGACATCCACTTCCAGATTCACCATCTGAGTCAAACCTTCACCTCCTGGAACTTGTGGTTTTTTTGAGACTGTGCCTCCTTTTCTCCATAACTGTCTTCCACAATGGAGTATGGCAGACCATCCCTGGACAACCTACTTATCAGGGGTCTGGGATATCTCAGCTCCTCTATAGATGGCAGTCACAGTCCCTGAGAGTTGGGGAGAAAACAGAGCTCTCCACTGCTGACTCCAGCTTTGCCAGAACCCCCAAACAGCTGGAGGCTCCAGAGAACTGTGGGCCATGATGGTGCAGGACAGTCTGTTTCTTTCCATTTTTTAAACGAGGCCTCTGTGTCCCCTCCTGCTGCTGGGGAGCCACCAGGCATCTGGAGCTGAGTGCTGTTTGCTCTTTTCCGCTGTGCTATTCCCCTTGGTGATTTCTGATGCTCTTCTCTCTCTTTGTCATGGGGCTGACTTCTTGCTGCCGGGCTCTTTCCTCATTCACCGTGTGTGTTAGTTTCTCTCCCTGTTGCTGAGGTAAAAGGCCATGCTAAAAGTAGCTACAGGAAGGGGCTTTATTTTAGATTACAGTTTGAGGGTATGTGGTGGGGAAATCAGGGCAGAAGCCCGAGGCAGTTGATCACATTGACTCTGTAGTTAGGGAGCAAAGAGAGCAATGAGCTCCCACCTTGCCTTCTCCTTTTATTCAGTTCAGGACCTTGGCCCATGGAAAGTGCCAGCCACAGTGGGCAGGGCTTCCTGATTACCCTCAATTAACCTGAACTAGATAATTGGGCATGCGCAGGACTTGTCTCCAAGGCGATTTGAGATCCCATCAAATTGAAAATCAATATCAGCATCACATTGTATAACACGCTGGCAACTTCCATTCTGCCATATTACCTCAAACTACCTAACAACCCTGTGCGCATCTTGCTCATAGAACTTCACTGATTTCAGAATAAACTTCAAACTCTTTAGAATAGTTTCCAAGCATGGTTCTTTATTTATTTACCTGCCATTATGCCTAACAGACTCTCAGCATCCTCAACTCATCCTGGTAATCCACACTGTGAACCTTGCCTCTCACACACCCCCTGCACCCCCAGACTACCTCTCTTTCCAGCCTAAAGGATTTTGTGTAGCCTCTTGCTACCTGAAGAAGTCTGGACTCTTTTTCACATTTGGGTTTTTTTTTTTACAGCCTTCATCAATCCCTTATTCTTTAAAATAACTCGAAAATCTATTCATTACTACTTTCTGGGTGGCAAGGACTACCCGAGACATTGTGTCTACAGAAGAGAAGAAAATACTGTGATTCCTTGGGCTCATAGAGCATCTATTTTTGCTGGAGAGCTAGAGACCGAGATAGCTAATTCCTTATTTGAAATTTTGAATCCTTTTCTCATTCCCTTGGTTAATCAGAGCATCTTTTTATTAGGCGGAAAAGACCCCGGTTCGCAAATGTTAAGCTGTCTTGGATGATGGTAAATGCCAGACAGTGATCTTAACTGTACAGTTTCATTATTACTAACAAGTCGTGTAAGCCTAAGGCAAATCATTGGACCATTTGACTGTCAGCTGTACCCTCAATCAAGTGACTGGAAAGAGCCATTCAAATTTTCAGTTTTACTTTTCAGAACATCAAACTGAAATGATTCAGAAGGTTGATAAAGCTACAATCTGAAATACTCATAAATAAGCCACTTCCTTATGAAATATAAATTTTCCCCTTGACAGAGAAAGTAGCTATACATGTACACGTAGGAAAATCATATTGTGTATATATGTGTAGGTGTGTGTGTGCATGTGTGCATTCATTTATGCATATGGGAGAAGTACATGTGCACATGTGTGCTGGCTAGAAATCAACTTTAGGTGTCATTTCACAGCAACCGTCCACTGTGTTTTTGAAGATGTGGGACATAAGGCTCGCCAGTTAGGCTAGGGTGACCAGAGAGCTCCAGGGACCCCCCCCACCTGTTTCTGCCACCCCTAATAAGGCTACAAACATGTTCATCACTGTGGGTTGGGGTTTGAACTCAGACCCTCATGCTTGTGTGAAAAGTACTTTATTAACTGAGCCCAAGCCCAAGAAAGTTATATTTTTAAGAAATTGGGTCACATATCCACATCCAGCTTGATCTGACTTCCTCCTTTCCTTTTATACTAACTGCGAGACTTTAGTGAAAAATAAGCCTTATTTTCTTCATCTATAATATAGGGAAACTGATAGCAGCTATTTTATCTGGAGTGTGCTGGGAAAATGTACATGGAAAGAGCTTGGTGAAACTCCTGCTCTGCTGTAAGCACTCAGAAAACAGCAGCACAAACAATAGGCAAGCCATCCCTCCACTAAGAATACTCACTGCATCCATCCATCCATCTCCCTCAGCTCATTCCCCACTGTCCAGGTTTACAAAGCAGGGACAGGCCTTTATTCCTGTGCTGCAGATGAATTCATTCATGTCCAAAGAGGGAAATGACTCAAGAAGCCAGGACTGGTTTGTACTACGAATAGCTAAAACAGGCAAATGTTTACACACATCACGTACTGTGGGCAGACTCTCCCAAGGATGTTACATGCGCTGGTCCTTTGAGTCGTCTCAAAAGCCTTCGAAAGGAAGTGATCATTGTTTTGATTTCACAGAGTGGAAATTTGAGATGTAGATAGATTACCAACCTGGTCCAAAGTCACAGAGCTAGCAAGTACTCAAGCAGGGATTTGAACCCCACTTGGTTCCAGAATCTCTGCCTTTAACTATTACTGTACACTGCCTCCTTAAATGCTAGCACTCACGTCCCAGAATACAGACCAAAGGACTTTTATCTACATAGAAACATTTTTTTGCTTGTTCATCTTTTCAAGAGCACCCCCCAAATCCACACTTGACACTTTAGAACACACAGAGTTAAGGCTTGAAAGGGCCCATGGCTTTCAGAGTCTGCCCTGCTCTGCTGTGGAGACTTCATGGTGGTAGCTGAGCTCATGTTGATGCTCCCCACGGAAGCCTGGGGTCTTGAGGGCCATTAACCAGCTTTGTCATGTTTTCAACTACCTAAAAATTCCATTTTCTATTCTATGGCACTGTTCAAACTTGACTGTAAGTCTCCTTCCTTGCTCATTCATTTGAATACACAAATGGAGCTTAAAAAGACAAGTGGTCTACACAGGGGCTTACCAGGCTTTGGGGCCACTTGCTTTGTCAAGTTCTGAGACCAGAGCAACAGGGTTTCAACATTGCTGGCTAAAATCACTGAGGTCTCAGTGCTTGCTCACATATAACATCATCCGAGGGAAAGGCAATGGAGGAATCTGCTGCTCTCTTAGGCTCTTTAAACGTGTGAGTCGGCCAAGGTCATGTGATGGAAAATGCTGGATTTGTGATCCCAGGGCTGAATACGGGAATCTGTCCACAGTCTGGGATGCTAATATGACAGCAGGTCATGAACTCTGAGATGCTGTGTAAGTCAGAAGACAAGAGGTAAGTTTCTGGCTGGTCAGTCTGAGAAGCCCTTGAAGCATCTTTGCCAGGCTCCCATGGTTTTTGCTACTTCACAAAATACCAGAATTAAAACTTATGACTGAGGTAATGTAAGACAGCCTTACCTCCAGTCTCTAGCCTCCTCATCAGGAGCCCTCTTATTATTTTTTTAGAATATTTTTTTTAATTTAAATTAATTTTTTGTATGTGTATGAATGTACTGTCTGCATGTAGGTTTGTGCACCCATGTCATGCAATACCACGGAGGTCAGAAGAGGGGGTCGGATTCCCCTGGAACTGGAGTTAAAGATGGTTCTCAGCTGCCATGTGGGTGCTGGGGAATCAAACCCGGGTCCTCTGCAAGAGCAGTTGGTGCTCTTAACTGCTAGGCCATCTCTCCAGCCCAGGAGCCCTCTTTATAACCCTTTCTAATGCTCGTAGAGGAAGTGAGTCCTTCCCCTGACATACCCTCACTCCCACCTGGACCCCTTGCTGCCTTTTGTACCTGGCCCAGGATGGCATTGAGGCGTTCGGATTCACAGTCCACCACCACCAGACGCTCCTTTTTTTTCTCCAGGTCCTGGAAGAGCATCCGGTATCCCTCCTCTGTGGTGGTCAAGATGTTGACTGCTGTCACCTGCCAGTTCTTCTCTGCAGCAGTATCCAGGACTTTCTGCAGGACTGACAGGCCTGGAGTGGATGAGGAGACAGAAATAGCAAATACTCAGCATTCACAGGTGCAGTCTTGCCAGGCCCCTGAGGCCATGTGCATCTACGTACCCCTGGCATATCTATGTCCACTTTTATGGATTGTGAACAACTACCTGAGTTTACTTCCGTTCATCAGATACCCAGCGCTGTCTGTACCCACTTTCCCCAGAACTTACTCTCATTTGCATCTATTTTCCCTGGTGGTTCCTGCTTCTCCTAACCTTCCTCTGCAAGAAGCTCAGCTCCTATTCGCTCTGTACATTTGAAGTCCATGAGGACAAGCAGTGGGTTTTTGTGGCATTCTGTTCCCGGGATGTGGCAGACAGTAGGACTGGTGACAAAAACATGATCTGAGGCTCAAATCCTAAACGTTAACTAAATGACCTTGTAAGGGTGAGTTTGCCTGTCGATGATGACAGTGATGATGATGATGATGATGATAGTGGTGGTAATGGAAGTGGTAGTGATGGTGATGGAGATGATGATGATGATAGTGGTGGTAATGGAAGTGGTAGTGATGTTGATGGAGATGATGATGATGATAATGGTGGTAATGGAGGTGGTAGTGATGGTGATGGAGATGATGATGATGATGATGATGATGCTGGTGATGGTGATGATGATGGTGAGGATGTTGAAGATGATGCTGGTAGCAATGGCGGTGATGATGGTGATCATGATGGAGAAGATTGTGATTATGATGATGGTAACAGTGATTACATTAATGACAATGAGTATGATGGTGATGCTGGGGTTGGTGAAGATGACTGTGATTATAGTGATGGTGATGATGGTGGTAAGGGTAAAGATGATGGAGATGACTGCAATAGTGATGGTGATCATGAAGGTGATGATGGTGATGACTGTGATAGTGATGGTGATCATGAAGGTGATGACTGTGATAGTGATGGTGATCATGAAGGTGAGGATGGTGATGACTGTGATAGTGATGGTGATCATGAAGGTGATGATGGTGATGACTGTGATAGTGATGGTGATCATGAAGGTGATGATGGTGATGACTGTGATAGTGATGGTGATCATGAAGGTGATGATGGTGATGACTGTGATAGTGATGGTGATCATGAAGGTGATGATGGTGATGACTGTGATAGTGATGGTGATCATGAAGGTGATGATGGTGATGACTGTGATAGTGATGGTGATCATGAAGGTGATGATGGTGATGACTGTGATAGTGATGGTGATCATGAAGGTGATGATGGTGATGACTGTGATAGTGATGGTGATCATGAAGGTGATGATGGTGATGACTGTGATAGTGATGGTGATCATGAAGGTGATGATGGTGATGACTGTGATAGTGATGGTGATCATGAAGGTGATGATGGTGATGACTGTGATAGTGATGGTGATCATGAAGGTGATGATGGTGATGACTGTGATAGTGATGGTGATCATGAAGGTGATGATGGTGATGACTGTGATAGTGATGGTGATCATGAAGGTGATGATGGTGATGACTGTGATAGTGATGGTGATCATGAAGGTGATGATGGTGATGACTGTGATAGTGATGGTGATCATGAAGGTGATGATGGTGATGACTGTGATAGTGATGGTGATCATGAAGGTGATGATGGTGATGACTGTGATAGTGATGGTGATCATGAAGGTGATGATGGTGATGACTGTGATAGTGATGGTGATCATGAAGGTGATGATGGTGATGACTGTGATAGTGATGGTGATCATGAAGGTGATGATGGTGATGACTGTGATAGTGATGGTGATCATGAAGGTGATGATGGTGATGACTGTGATAGTGATGGTGATCATGAAGGTGATGATGGTGATGACTGTGATAGTGATGGTGATCATGAAGGTGATGATGGTGATGACTGTGATAGTGATGGTGATCATGAAGGTGATGATGGTGATGACTGTGATAGTGATGGTGATCATGAAGGTGATGATGGTGATGACTGTGATAGTGATGGTGATCATGAAGGTGATGATGGTGATGACTGTGATAGTGATGGTGATCATGAAGGTGATGATGGTGATGACTGTGATAGTGATGGTGATCATGAAGGTGATGATGGTGATGACTGTGATAGTGATGGTGATCATGAAGGTGATGATGGTGATGACTGTGATAGTGATGGTGATCATGAAGGTGATGATGGTGATGACTGTGATAGTGATGGTGATCATGAAGGTGATGATGGTGATGACTGTGATAGTGATGGTGATCATGAAGGTGATGATGGTGATGACTGTGATAGTGATGGTGATCATGAAGGTGATGATGGTGATGACTGTGATAGTGATGGTGATCATGAAGGTGATGATGGTGATGACTGTGATAGTGATGGTGATCATGAAGGTGATGATGGTGATGACTGTGATAGTGATGGTGATCATGAAGGTGATGATGGTGATGACTGTGATAGTGATGGTGATCATGAAGGTGATGATGGTGATGACTGTGATAGTGATGGTGATCATGAAGGTGATGATGGTGATGACTGTGATAGTGATGGTGATCATGAAGGTGATGATGGTGATGACTGTGATAGTGATGGTGATCATGAAGGTGATGATGGTGATGACTGTGATAGTGATGGTGATCATGAAGGTGATGATGGTGATGACTGTGATAGTGATGGTGATCATGAAGGTGATGATGGTGATGACTGTGATAGTGATGGTGATCATGAAGGTGATGATGGTGATGACTGTGATAGTGATGGTGATCATGAAGGTGATGATGGTGATGACTGTGATAGTGATGGTGATCATGAAGGTGATGATGGTGATGACTGTGATAGTGATGGTGATCATGAAGGTGATGATGGTGATGACTGTGATAGTGATGGTGATCATGAAGGTGATGATGGTGATGACTGTGATAGTGATGGTGATCATGAAGGTGATGATGGTGATGACTGTGATAGTGATGGTGATCATGAAGGTGATGATGGTGATGACTGTGATAGTGATGGTGATCATGAAGGTGATGATGGTGATGACTGTGATAGTGATGGTGATCATGAAGGTGATGATGGTGATGACTGTGATAGTGATGGTGATCATGAAGGTGATGATGGTGATGACTGTGATAGTGATGGTGATCATGAAGGTGATGATGGTGATGACTGTGATAGTGATGGTGATCATGAAGGTGATGATGGTGATGACTGTGATAGTGATGGTGATCATGAAGGTGATGATGGTGATGACTGTGATAGTGATGGTGATCATGAAGGTGATGATGGTGATGACTGTGATAGTGATGGTGATCATGAAGGTGATGATGGTGATGACTGTGATAGTGATGGTGATCATGAAGGTGATGATGGTGATGACTGTGATAGTGATGGTGATCATGAAGGTGATGATGGTGATGACTGTGATAGTGATGGTGATCATGAAGGTGATGATGGTGATGACTGTGATAGTGATGGTGATCATGAAGGTGATGATGGTGATGACTGTGATAGTGATGGTGATCATGAAGGTGATGATGGTGATGACTGTGATAGTGATGGTGATCATGAAGGTGATGATGGTGATGACTGTGATAGTGATGGTGATCATGAAGGTGATGATGGTGATGACTGTGATAGTGATGGTGATCATGAAGGTGATGATGGTGATGACTGTGATAGTGATGGTGATCATGAAGGTGATGATGGTGATGACTGTGATAGTGATGGTGATCATGAAGGTGAGGATGGTGATGACTGTGATAGTGATGGTGATCATGAAGGTGATGATGGTGACAGCAGCTAACACATACTAAGATTTTCAATATTTATTGTGTTGTTGGGACCACTTGGTACTTGCAGACATTATCTTACATAATCCTCAAAGTCTCTTCGTGGACAGGGAAGACTGTATCTTTATTTGAGATATGAGGGAAGGAAGGCATGGGGAATTTGACCTATGGTATTTTTGGGGAAACTAAGGGATTGAGAGCCTGCTCAAAGTCACACAGCAGGTGAAGAGAGAACCTAGGCTTCAGATCTAGGTCTGTTTCACACTCTGATAGCTGGGCTGTAAGCTCTGAGCCATCTGGCTGAGGCCCTGGGGCTTTGGAACAACAGGAGTTTGAAGAGTTGTGGAGTGGCTTGATGAGGTAAAAGATTTCTCTGTACGTTTCCACACAGTGAGGCAGAGATAGGCTGCCAAGAACTGGCACAGAAGTAAAGCCTGTGGCATTCCCCCAGGTGTCTCAAGGAGGCATCTCTTCCTGCTGCTAACGCTCTCCCCATCCCTCAAAGTCTCTTTTCCTTCACCCTTGGCTTACCCCGGTCTGCATCATAGATGTAGACAAATTTCTGCCACTTGTAATGGTCGATGATGCTTATGAGGGCATCTTGTAGCTCGGGGCGCAGCTGAAGAACGAACTGATTTGAGGTGTCGACAGGAAAGCTTGGAGTGATGAAGCACACGTGGAGTGCCCCGCAGAAGGAGGTCAGCATGTTGACAGTCCTCCGCTCATAAAACCCAAAGATGGCATAGACGCCTTTGGAAAACTGGGAACAGACTAGAACAGAAGAAGAGAAAGATTAATAGGGACTGGGAAGATGGCCAGGTGGTAAGAGTACTTGTTGCACAGGTGTGATGCCTCGAGTTCAGGTTCTCTGCACTTATGGAGATAGCCAGGTACACAAGCACGTGGCCTTGGTGCTCAGGTGTGGAGCCGTAAGGATCCCTGCCTGGGTGATGCTGGCCAGCAGCCTGGCTCAAACCCAGCAAACTCCAGGTTCAGAGGAAGACCTTGTCTGATGGGAATGCAGTGAAGAATGATGGGGGTGCACTCCCACATTCTTCTCCAGTCTCTGCACATGTGCACGTAGATTTGCACTTCTGAAAACACACCTGTGCAAATATGCACACAGCACACATGGATACGTGAACATCAATGCCTATTTCTCCTACCATCCATCCATGCTCTTCCTCCTGTCCATGCCCTCATACATGTTTGACACCCAGTGTTTATCAGATGCTCGTTTCATGGCCAGTGCTTGTCATGGTTATTGGTCATAGTAACAACACAGCAAATAACTTTCACATATTAAACCCCCTTGTCTCCACAATAACTCTCTTAAGAGAGCAATGGCAGGGTCATGATTTAGAGGGTGGACCAAGGATTAGAAGTGAATGGATGTATCTGGGCTGGGGAGATGGCTCAGCCAGTAAAGTACTTGCTGCTTGAGCTTGAAGAACTGAGTTTGGATCCCAGAGACTCATGTGAAGCTGGGTGTGTAGCATGTGTGTGTAATCCTAGTGCTCCTGTGGTGAGATAGGAGGCAGAGGCAAGATAATGTCTGAAATTTCACAGGCCAGTTAGTGCGAACATAGGTACATACATGCAGAGTTAGTGTATAGTTCACATTACACATGTAGTCAAATCTAGGGTGGGAAGAATGTTGACTGCAACGTGTCTTTTCATTTGTTTCCCATGACTTCAAAGAAGTCTAAACACATAATGTAGGGGCTAGGAAGATGGCTCAGCAGTTCAGAGCACTGGCTGCTCTTGCAAAGGACCTGGGTTAGGTTCCCAGCACCCACATGGGGGTTAACAACCATCCATAACTCCAGTTCCAGGGGATCTGGCACCCTCTTCTGACCTCTGCAGGCATTACATGACACGGGTGCACTTACTCACATGCAGGCAATACACTCATACCCATAGAATAAAAATATTTTTTTAAACTGTAGGAAGAAGACTGCCATGTGACACTGCTGATACGGGTTTAAGAAAGCAGTTGATTTTCCCCACCTTGCCCTGTCTCCCAGTGTACATGTCTCCTGCTGATGTTCACGTGGTGCCCACACTTACTGCTAGCTGATTTTCAGACCCTCCAGAGTATCAGCATAGCAATAGTGTAGCAGGGTAACGGTTCCCACAGGGTCCATTCTGGAGGGTTCTGGCACAGTTTGCAGTGCTGGTCTGTGGTTGATAGCATCCCTGCTTAGAATACAATATGAATAGGACCAAGGCAGACTTTGGGCAGCCAGCTGTAAATTCCACTTCTCTATGTGACACAGGATGGAGAGTTCACAGTCTTTGCATTGGCCCAGAGACCAACCCTAAATTCATCACCAATGCCTGAAAACTCCCCTCCTGAAATGAGCAGCAAGGAAGACCAGTCGTCCTCTTCACAAGAGGATATGGGAGTGCTCTGCAGTCCTGTAATGCAATGAGCATGCAGAGCCCTCCTAACCCAAAACTCCTACAGCATTACAGCAGCCATTATTATCCAACATTTTATTATTTATTTATTTGTCTGTCCATTTGTTTATCTATCTCTGGTGTGTGTGTGTGTGTGTGTGTGTGTGTGTGTGTGTGTGTGTGTGTACCTCAGTATGCCTTGTGGGAGTCAGTTTTCTCCTTTCATCCTGTGAGTCCCAGGAATCAAACTCAGGCTGCAGGCTGTCAGGCTTGGTGGCAAGCCATCTTGCTTGCCACCCAGAATATTATTTCTTTAAAGATAAAAGAATCACTGCTCTTTGCTCCTCGATTCTGCTTCCAGGACTTCATATGGTCTTTGTCTGTGACATCTCCTGGTAAGTTCTGTCAAACATTAGTCCCACATATGACCTTTAAAAAAATAAAAGTTTGGCCTGGCATGGTGGTACATAGATGATTTTAGCTCTGGGGAGGTAGAGCCTATAGGATTAAGAGTTCCAGGTCAGGCTGGGCAATTATAGAGACTCCATTCCCCAGAAAGATAGGAAGAATAGAAGGAGAGAAGAAGAAGAAAGGAGGGAAGGAAAGAAGGAAGTAATGAGAAAGGGAAGGAAGGCAGAGAGGAAAGAGGGAGTGAAGGAGGAAGGGAGGAAAGGAGAAAAAGAGGGAGGGAAGGAGGAAGGGAGGGAGGGGAAAGTCTTCTTCCATTAAATACATTTGGGAAATGTTCCTGTTTCTGCCTTGGAGTTTGCGTGGTGTCCTTACTGTTTAGAAGACTGTAAGAGATCCTTTAATTTAGATTTTTACCAAATCCATTTGCTCTTAGGAGTTTTTTGTTAATTGTTTGAGACAGGATCTTTCTATGTAGTTTGGGCTAGCTTTGAATTTGCTATCTAGTCTATGCTAGTCTTGAACTTGTAATCCTCCAAGCTCAGCCTCCTGAGATCTGGGATTACAGATGTGCATTGTGGTTAAGACTTTGCACATGGTATCAAATCCTCTAGCTTGTGCCACATTAAGGAATGTGATTAATTGCTAGTATGCAGTCGGCTGTTGTAAGTTCCAGTGCTTAGTGTGTCCCTGGAAACAGTGGGCTTGAAAGGCCATCATCTGAAAAGATTCTGCATTACTTACTTCCCACTTGCTGTGATAAAATCCTAGGACCACAAAGCAAGTTAAGGAAGAAAGGCTTTATTTTGGCTTATGGTTGAAGAGGGAAGTTCAGGGTCGGAGCTGTTCTGTCTGAGGGACCCTGGTAAAATATAATTCACCCTCTGTGGTGCTTTCAACTCTCCTCAACCATTGCTGCAGTACAATACTGTGCTGTGGGAGAGGGATCGGCCGCTCCAGGGCTGCTCACACACACACACCACCTTCCACTCCCATCCTGGTAGAAACCGAGGCAGGCATCCATACATACAAAGGTGGGGGGGGGACAGGAAGTGGGGCCAGGCTATAAACCCTCAAAGCCCACTCCTGGTGACATCTCCCTTCATCAAGGTTCCTCCCTCTAAAGGTTCCACAGCCTTCAAACAGTGTTCCCAGCTGGGACCAAGAATTGCAGCACGATGGCCTGGGGGACACTTCTCGTGGAAGTCCCCACAGATTCCAGATGGTCACCTCAGTCATCTTCTGCCTGGCTCCCACTGAAAACCAAGGCAGAGCTGACTAGACCCCCAGGCCATTGCTGGTACCTGCTGCACACAGCTGCCTCCCAGGCATTCACTGCTGGGCAGGTGCCTCACCCACAGACTGAGAGCTCCTTAAGATCAGAACTCCACAGGATGCCCGCCGTGAACCCACTCCATGGGCATGCCAGCACTACAGGCGACACTTTGAGCACCACAGAAGTTGGTATTTTTATTTATTTATTTAATATTTGTCTATTATTCAGTTCAAGAATTCCTCTAAGAAACGTTTTGTACTTTTTTGCAGGTGTTGTGTAATTGTTCTAAGAAATATTCTGTAGTTTTCTCAACTAATTTTTTAGTGTACAAAATAATGAGATGTGTTCTAATGTGAATTTAATGTACGATTTCACTTTGCTCGCAGGTCCCCGGCCCCAATGCTCTCTCTGTCCTCCTCTCCCAACAGTCCCCATGTGGGTTCCTGTCTTCATCACCCACATACACATGCACACACATGTACAAACACACTCACACACATGTACACACACACACATGCACACTCACATATGCACACACATGCACACACATGTACAAACACACTCACACGCATGTACACACACTCACACATGCACACACATGCACACACATGTACAAACACACTCACACACATGTGCACACACACTCACACATGCACACTCACATATGCACACACATGCACACACATGTACAAACACACTCACACACATGTACACACACTCACACATGCACACTCACATATGCACACACATGCACACGTGCTTCCCATTCTTGTTCACCCTGTTAGACTCCTTCCTTTACCAATCTCAGTCTCCTTTCCATTTTCATGCTACACACATGTACATGCACACACATGTTTTAATATCTAGATTTTACACATGAAGGAAAGAGTCATATTTGGCTTTGTGGTGGAATCCCATCTCTCCAGAACCAGAGGGAGCTTATCCAGTAAACAAAAGTGAAACGAAGCACATTGTTCCAATTTCTGATGGTTCTGAGATTCTCATTGCAGTGGAAAAAGTCCCCGAATCTCTGACCATGATGCGGAGCCTGAACGGCCACCTGTCCCTGTCCCAGTTCACTAGACCCCTTCTCTCCTTGACTGAGCTCCCTGGCTGTCACTGTGTACCTCAGTGGTTCAAGCTCTTTTGCCCGACGGGTCCTGTCCAGCCTGGAGTGCTGCTCCTTCACCTCTCCCAGGACGATGCCCTCTCTGAAGTCTCGTCTCAGCTTTGCTCACTCTTCTGAAGAATCTCCCTCCTCCCAGCCCCACCAGTCCACCACATCACCAGGCTCAGTTCCTGTTCTTTTAATTGTTATCTAAAACCACAGCCACAGCTTCTCTACACATCTGTGGCTACTGGATTTGAGGCTGACTCTTGGAATGTAGAGACCTTGTGCTTGGAACATGGTAGGTGCTTAGTAAACACTAGATGAAGGAAAAAAGAGCAGATGCTTAAGGAGGAGGCCATGTGACATAGTAGGTGCTAGACAGGAATTGGTAGCCCAGACTTTGGGCACCCTGTGTTGGGAGTCCTCACCCTCCTCCACATAAGCCATTTACTCTGCGCCTAATGAGGACATGTTTTCTGTTCCTAGCCCACAATAGGTACTGTCTTAAATGTCTATTGCAATTACCAGGCTCAACTTTTCCATAAATATGGATGTTTCTAGCAGGAACCATATATTGTATATTACTCTCCCCATGTTAAATATAGATTTGTCAAAATGCACAACCCACCTTCCAGGGTTTATTGTGCCTGAGAAGCACATAAACCCCGCGAAGATACAATGCACCCTCTGTGGTATTTCTAGGCACTCTTCTCTCCCCTTGCTTCAGTGAAATACTGTCCTGCCTGTGGGAATCTGTCACTCCACTCCTACTCTCTCACCACCTGCTGTTTTTCCCCTAGGTGCACATAACTCTGGTGTTTCTTGCTAGAACCTCAGAAGCAGAAGAGCAAAAGATGGGTGACAGGGACACAGCTCTGATTAAATCCTTAGACACAGACTTCCCAAATTATCTCCCTGTTGTTCCCTTCTACAAATCTCCATCAAAACACGTACATGTGCTTAAAGACAAAGGGTCCATTTTACCATGGCTCCATAAAGAGCAGGTCCTGGGGCTGGCCTGGCCTGGATGTACAAGTGGATCCATGCTTGCACAGACGCTCAACTCAGTCTCTGACCCTTGATGTGTCTCCTTATCCCAGAGAAAGAGAGGGAAAGAGAGAGAGAGAGAGAGAGAGAGAGAGAGAGAGAGAGAGAGAGAGATCAAATGCCAGAGGCCAGGGAAGGGCAGCTGTTGGTTAGTGTTGAGAAACATAATTAGTATTTATAAGTCTGGTCTTTGTATCTGTCAAAATAAGTAATCACAGGAGATGAAATGGCCAGTAGAAAAAGTACTAGATTAGACGGCAGGCGACCTTGAGGCTTTCTTTTCCTGTTAATCATTACAGAGAACTTGAGTGACCTTGTGGTTTGACTCCACCAAATTGGACTCTCCTTAAGGCACTGTATTCTAGAGTCTGACCTAATTGACTGGAAAATGTTCACAACAGTTGAGGTGTTTGCAGATCAAATGTTGAGCAATCTCCTTTGCAGCTTTTCTATCACAGAAGATGGTGAAGCTCGGAGTTTTCGGAGTCCACTGTAACAAAATGCAGGCACGAAGTCTAGAGGCATGTGGGTCCTTGAGATATTTGATGTGCAGCAAGTGTTTGGCCCATTGTGTGAGTTATTTACCTGGCAGAGGACAGATGAGAGCTGAGGAAAATCAGGAGTGGAGCTGGGGTGGAGGTCACGTTGCCAGCCATGGCCAGAGCAGGGAGCTCCACAGTGCAGTCAAGGACCACACTGTCTGCTAGCCAAGAGGGAGTCTGGACACAATCAGAGCTGGCTGGACTGTGCTCAGGACCCTGTGTGGGAAGAGCCTGGTCGGCATGGTGCCTTTTGGTGTTCAACTGTATGTGATAGTATTGGACCACTGGCCAGAGCCTGATCCTGGGCCAAGGATGTTTCCTGCCACTCCCTCTTTGTCTGCCTTGAGGGAGTTTTCAGACCATGGACCAGTGAAGCTATGAACCAGCAAAGCGAAGACCCGAACTCTGCCACTCTGGCTGCAGAGCCCAAGTCCCTGACATGTTGGGTATGGCACCTTCTCCATCTGCAGTAATGGAAAAAAACAGATTGGCTCATGGGCCAGCTTCTGGTTCTGGAAAATTCCCTCAAGTGGCCATCCTCTGGCCAGGAAAAGAACATTACTACATTAAAAACCATATGTGTATCTATCTATGTACCATCTATCTTCCCAGTCTATCTACTCATCCTATCTATCATCTATCTATCTATCTATCTATCTATCTATCTATCTATCTATCTATCTATCTATTTATCATGTAGCTATCTTCTATCTAATCATCTCTCAGTCTATCCACCACATATCTGTCATCCATCTATCTATCATTTATATCTATGTCTGCTTGACATTGGTCATCTATCATCTGTGAGTCATCTACTTCTGTCATCTATTTATAGGTATCTATCCTCTATGTCTATCTATATATGTCTATCTCTGCCCATCTACCCTCTGCATCTACTTCTGTCATCTATCTATAGGTATCTATCCTCTGTGTCTATCTAGCTATGTCTATCTCTGCCCATTTACCCTCTGCATCTACTTCTGTCATCTATCTATAGGTATTATCCTATCTATCTATCTATCTATCTATCTATCTATCTATCTATCTATCATCTACCTATCTATGTCTATCTCTGCCTGTCTACCCTCTGCATCTACTTCTGTCATCTATTTATACGTATCTATCCTCTATGTCTATGTCTATCTCTGCCCATCTACCCTCTGCATCTACTTCTGTTATCTATCTATAGGTATCTATCCTCTATGTCTATGTCTATCTCTGCCCATCTACCCTCTGCATCTACTTCTGTTATCTATCTATAGGTATCTATCCTCTATGTCTATCTATCTATATCTATTTCTGCCCAACAACCCTCTGCATCTACTTCTGTCATCTATCTATAGATATCTATCCTCTATGTCTATCTATTTGTATCTATCTCTGCCCATCTACCCTCTGCATCTATTTGTCTCTATCTACTCATATATCTGTTTCTCCCTGACATGCCTTGGGTGTTGTCTGATGGCAGCACCCCATCCTGGGAAAATCATACATGCTTACATACATACAAAGATTCTTTTTCCCACCATCTGTCTATTATCCCATTTGCTCACCACTCAACAGCCAGGTTCTGACCTCACGAGGCACCATAACGGACAATGGCGATGGAATGGTGAGCCAGGCAAGCCCCATCCTCAAGAAACAAAACTTTGACAGTAATTGGGAATGCCAGTTAATGGGGTGATAGTTACAGTGACAATTCAGTCTTGGTGCTGTAGAAGGGGTCAATCCATGGTTCAGATAAGGACATATATAGCTTCAACCTTGGGGAGCTCAAGATGAGGAGCCTGGGATGGGGGATGGCTTGGTGGGTGAAGTGCTCACTGTAGAAGGATGAGGCTCAAGCCTAGATCGCCAGCACTCACATAAAAATCCTAATGCAACTTTCAGCTCTCACCAGCAAAGCTTCCTCATGCAACAGATGGGGACTAAAACAGAACCCCTCAACTTGCCAAAATGTAAAGAACAAGAATTTACAGAGTGCATGTCTCTGGATAGGACTCTGCCACCCAGGCTCATGGACTGCTGTGAAAGACAGGTCAGGAAGACTAAAGGGCCAAGGTTGGTAATGACCACAAGGAGACAGTTTTCCGGGTGGCTGGGAACTTGTTCATCTGAACTCACAGCAATAGCAACAGCACAGACGAGGCACGTGCAAAGGTGAACAAGACAGAATCCCAGCACAGAAGATGGGAAGTGGTCAAGAAGCCCAGTCCCAGCTGGGGGGACTGACCCCAGAGGGGGGAAGCTGACCTTTGCTGGATGAGGAAGAGCTGGTTTTCTTTAAAGGAGTGACACTAGATAGGCTGACCAGGCTCCAGTGGAAGGATTCATGCTGAGGGGCACCCAGGGACACAGACTTGACCTTAACATATGAGAGGATGCATGAAATCTGGTTGGGATGCTATGAGGGTACAGAGAGAGGAGGGGTCTAAATATGATCAAAATACAGTGTATGAAATGCACAAAAATTCAATGAAAAGATTTCTTAAAAACCATGGAGGTGGGTGATTGGACTTCACCTGTCTCCTGCACAACAACAGCCTGCAAAAGACCAGGTGAGCCCTGCATGCCTGGGTGCTTTGGGGACCCCTGTGCCCCGCGGCGGCTTGGTACCTTCCAATCTTTGGGTCCAAGCATGAGATGTGGGCGGAGTTAGATGTGCACACAGAGCAACACCAGCATGTGCCCAGCATGTGGAGTGTGTTGGCCAACAGGGTACTGGCACACTGGCCAAGGTAGCAAAGCCTCCCCTCCCCCCCCTCCCCAGCCTGGGGGAGTGGTGGTGCAGAGGATCTAGCTGGTGCAGTATTAATGATTATAGTTTGTGCAGCCAATGTTGAGGCACCAGAATCCAAAGAAACAAATAAACAATTCCACATGCCAAAGACACAAAGAAAAAAAACAACATGGGAAAAGATCTTAATAAATCCAAACCGAACTCTACCAAACTTACAGAAGAGTCCTACAATGAGATCTCCCTGGAAGGAAACCAAGACATGGACTTTAGAACAAAAATAGCGGCAAATCGCATACAGACTCACATCAAGAAGATTATCCATCATGACCAAGTTGGATTCATACCAGAGATGCAGGGATGGTTCAACGTATGAAAATCAATAAACATCGTCAAGCACGTAAATGGAATGAAAGACAAAAACCACACCATCATCTCAATTGACGCTGAAAAAGCCTTTGACAAAATCCAGCATCCCTTCATGCTTAAAGTCCTAGAGGAAATTGAATTGGAGGGATCATTCCTCAATGTAATCAAAGCCATATGCAGGAAACCCACAACCAATATCATCTTAAATGGGGAAACAACAGAAACATTCTCTTTAAAGGTAGGAACTCGGCAAGGCTGCCCCCTGTCACCACTCCTCTTCAATACAGTGCTTGAAACACTTGCTAGAGCAATAAGGCAAGAAAAGGAAATTAAAGGAGTACTAATTGGAAAAGAGGAAGTCAAGCTATCTCTATTTGCTGATGATATGGTTGTTTACTTAAGAGATGCTAAAAACTCCACCAGAAAACTCCTAGAAACGATTAACATCTTCAGCAAAGTGGCAGGATACAAAATTAACCTAAAAAAATAAGTGGCCTTTCTTCACACCAACAACAAGCAACTGGAGAAGGAATTCAAAGAGACCTTCCCACTCACAATAGCCTCAAAAACAATAAAATACCTAGGAACAAACCTAACCAAAGACACCAAAGATCTCTACAACAAAAATTTTAAACCCTTAAAGAAAGAAATTGAAGAAGACATCAGAAGACGGAAAAACCTCCCATGCTCATGGATTGGGAAAATTAACATTGTAAAAATGTCAGTCTGGCTGGAGAGATGGAGCCTGAGTCAGTGTAAGAGTAGTCCGAGCGCTTGCAGAGTACCCAGTTCGATCCCCAGCACCCACATGGCGGCCTAAGAACCGTCTGTAACTCAATTCCAGAGGAAGAACTTCCAGTTCCAGGGGGAATCCGAGACCCTCTTCTGACCTCCGCGGGGCATTGCAGACATGGGCCACCGACCTCATGCAGACCAATAATTTTCATCAACATGCAAGACATAATAAAAATAAAAAAAAAAAAAAAAAAAAAATGAAAAAAAAAATGTCCATCTACCAAACCACTCGTAATAGATTCTAATGCAATCCCTAATTAAAAATCCCAAGAGTGTCTTCAACAGGCTTGGAAAAGAAAGTCCTTAAATTCATTGGAAAAAACAAAAACCCCAAATAGCCAAAAACAACCCTGAGTGGAAAGAGCAACACAGGGGATCTTGTATACCAGACTTCAAACTATTAACTATAGCGGCTACAGTCATATATAAACAACAGCTTGGACTGGCACTAAAACAAACCTGTTTGACCAATGGAACAAAACTTGATGATCCAAACGTGAACACATACAATTTCAGCCATCTCAAAGTTGACAAGGGGGCAAAAAGAATCAGAGGAGCCACCAATGGAGAAAAGACAAGCATCTTCAAGCAAGTGGCTGTTGGCAAAACTAGGATCTCCACTGTAGAAGAAGAAATAAACCCCTAACCTCTCACCCTGTAGAAAAGTCAACTCCAGATGGATTAAGACCTGAACCTGAAACCCGAAACTCTGAAGGCATAAGAAAAGAAAGTTGGCAGCAGACTACAAGACAATAGCATAGGAAAAGACTTCCTAAATCAGACAAGCAGCTGCAGCAAGTATTAAGCCGACAATTACAAATGGGACCTCTTAAACTCAAAAGCTCCTGTACATCAAAAGAAACAATAGGAAGTGAAGGAGAACACGGAATCCACAGAGTGGGAGGAAACTTCACCACAGAAACATCTGACAAAGCATTGATTTCCAGAGTATATAAAAACTACTCAAAAAAAACAAGAAGAAGAAAAACAAATGACACACTCAATAGATGGAGCAAAGAGCATGACAGAAGACTTCACAAGTGAGGAATTGAGATGGCTGAGAAAACACCTTAAAACGTGTTCACCATCACTAATCATTAAGGAAATGGCAATAAAACCACTTTAAGATATCATCTCACTCCAATAAGACTGGCTAGATCAAGAAACAATAGAATACCAAGTGCTGGAGAGGTGTGGGTAAGGAGGAACACCCACCCACTGCTGGTGGGAATGTAAACTGGTATAGTCACTATGGAAAGCAGTGTGGAGAAACCATGGAATAACTCAAAATGAGCTTGCACCTGACCCAGCCATACCACTCCTAGCATGTTACCACTAAGACTCATCTTACCGCAGAGATACAATGCATGGCTATGTTTTATTTAGCTCTGTTCACAATAGCAGGAGCTGGAAACCAACCCAATATGCCCCTCAACTGATGAGTGGATTAGAGAAAATTGGTACACCTAACAACGGGAAGTTCTATGCAGCAAGTAAAGAAAGATGACATCATGAGCTTTGCGGAAAATGGACTGGAAGCTAGAGACAATCATGCTGAGTGAAAGTAACAACAGTCCCAGAAAATAAACCATGAAACGGAATGGTATCCCTTCATCTTCTGGATACTAGTGCCAATTACCTAACTTGTTGAATATTTCTTGTGCATAGGCCCCTTAACATTTGTCCAAGTAGTTGGGAGTTATGCATAGTGGAAAACAACCAACAAGCAAACAACAACAACAGACAACAAAACAAAAGGACGGCCATCAAAGAACTGACTGAAAACAGTGAACTTCTGTCAAAACAGTCACCCTTCCACATGAGAATATCAAGAAAGATGAGAAAGAGAGAGAAAAGCATGTTTGGCAGAATATATGAGCTCAGTTGGGTTGGGGGCAGAGGTGGGGAACACGTCTAGTATTTGATAATCTTTACAAAATAAGATTTAAAAAAATAAAGAAAAAAAAGAAAAATTTGTGATATTCAAAGAAATTTTAGAGAACTAGGGAAGAGATGGAAAACTCAAGAAAGTACCAAGAGAGTGAGATAGATGACAAATGTGTGGAAAGAAATAACGGGGGAAGACGATTGCAAAAAGAACTCAAGAATCCTAGAGGGAGATAATAGACAATGTTGAAATAAGAAAACAACAAGGCTGCCCCTGTCACCACCCCTCTCAATACATGCTGAAACACTTGCTAGAGCAATAAGGCAAGAAGAAGGAAAATTAAAGGCAGTACTAATTGGAAAGAGGAGTCAAACTATCCCTATTTGCTGATGATATGATTTTTATTAAGCTTAGGGAATGTAAAAACTCCACCCAAAAACTCCTTAGAAAAAACGAGTGTAACATCTCAAAAAAAAAAAGGAGGAACAAATAACATTTAAAAAAATCAATGGCCTTTCTTTTACACCAAGAACAAGCAAACTGGAGAAAGAATTCAAAGACCCTTCTTCCACTCAACAATAGCTACAAAAAACAATAAAATACCTAGGAACAGACCTAACCAAACACCCAAAGATCTGTAGTATAACAAAAATTGGAAACCTGAAAGAAAGAAATTGAGAGAAGACACTGCAGAAGAGGAAAAACCCCCCAGGCGCAGGGTGGGAGAAATGAACATAGGGATTTTTAAAAGTCCATTGGGAACGAACACCTGTAGAGATAGATGGCAATCCCAACAAAATCCCAAGAGTGCTCACAAGGGATGGAAAAAAAGCCGGATAAATCATTGGGAATAAACAAAGACCACGATAGCGGCCAAAACAACACTGAAGCGAAAAGAGCAACTACACCGGGGGGGGCGACGCTGAGACCAGACTCAAACTGAGACGGACAGGGTCTGAAGCTTAGAAACAGCCGGTACTCGGCACAAAAACAACCTGTGACCGGAACACAGAACAAAACTGAGAAAATGCCAAATGAGGCACATTGAACAATGCAGCCATTCCTAATTGAATAGGGGGCCAAGAAGCAACATGGAGGAAAAGACAGCATTCAGAACAAGGGTGGTGGCAAAACGGATTCTCCACTTGTAGAAAAATGAAGTTAAACACCCTACCACTCTCCCCTGTACAAAGCTCAACTCCAGATCGATCAAAGACCTCAACGTGAAAACCCCAAACTCTGAAAGCATAGAAGAAAGGTTGCCACAGCATACAAGACATAGACATAGGAAAAAGACTTTCATAAAATTAAGAAGCAACTGCTGGCAAGAATATGAAGGTGACATTTGAACAAATGGGACCCTCATTAAACTTCAAAAGCTTGCGTACAAATCAAAGTAAAAATCAAGGAGTGAAGAGAAAACCCACAGAGTGGGAGGAACTATTCACCACAGATACATCTGACACAAAGCAGTAATTTCTTTATATTTACATATTTTATAATTTCCTAAAATTTAATATACTAAACTACTCAAAAAACAAAGAAGAAAGAAAACCCACTCAATAGATGGAGGAAAGAGCCTGAACAGAACTTCACAAAGTGAGGAATTAGAGGGCTGAGGAAACACCTTAAGAAGTGTTTCAAATCACTAATCATTAAGGAAATGGTCAATCAAAACTATTTAGATATCACCTTACTCCATAGACTGGCTAGGAGTCAACAGAAAACAGAATGAGATGCCAAGTGCTGGAGAGGTTGTGGGGAGAGAGGAACCTCATCCACTGCTGGAGGGAATGTACACTGGTACAGCCACTATGGAAAGCAAGTTGTGGAGAACCCTTAGAAGACTGACGATGGAACTTGCCGACCCGACCACCATACTACTCCTAGGTGTACCCTCAAGACTCACCCACCGAGAGATACATGCACGGCATGTTTATTTCACCTCTCCTCACAATAGCAAGGAGCTGGAACCAACACTAAATGCGCCTCAATGGACGAGTGGATAGAGAAGGTGTGGTACATTCTACAAAATGGAGTGCTATGCAGCAGTAAAGAAAGATGACATCATGAGCTTTGCGGAAAATGGTGGAGCTATAGACAGTCATGCTGAGTGAAAATAAACACTCCAGAAAAACAAACGACAAATGGAAATCCCTCACTGTGGATGCTAGTGCCAATTACCTAGTTTTGTAAGTATTTCTTGTGCATGGCCCATTGACCTTTTGTCCAAAGCAGCTGGGAGTGATGCCGATTGGAAACAACAACAACAACAACAACAACAAAAGCACAACAGAAAGGACTGCATCAAAGAACTAACTGAACAGTAAACTTCTGCTCAAAACAGTCACTTCCTCATGGAGCATATTTGAGAAAGACTGAGAAGAGATGAAAAGCAGGTGTGGCAGAATGCATAAGCTCTGGTGGAGTGGGGGAATAAGGGGGGACATGGGTCTAGATTTGATAAAAATAAAAAAATAAGTAAATAAATATAAAAAAATGAAAAATAAAAAAATTATAGTAATAGGGGCTGGAGAGATAGCCTAGTGATTAAGAGCACCGACTGCTCTTGGAGAGGACCCGGGTTTTATCCTCAGCACCCACATGGCGGCTAAGAACCGTCTGTAACTGCAATGCCAGGAGAACTCCAGTTCCAGGGGAATCCGAGACCCTCTTCTGACCTCCGTAGCATTGCACAACACGGGTGCACAAACCTACATGCAGACAGTACACTCATACACATACAAAAATAAATAAAATTTAAAAAATTCTTAAAAAAATAAATTATAGTAGCAATGATAAAAAAAAAGAAATAACAAAAGGGAGAAAATGACAAACTCTGGATGGAAGTGGAAGTACTGCAACGATCCCAGGTTGAAATGAAAAAAGAAAATGTCCAATGAAACAAGGAGCTACAAGATGAGAATGATAGGCTACAGAGGGAAGTGGAAATACTAAAGAAATCACAGGATGAAATGAAAAAGGAAATTGAACATTTATCCAATCAACAAGAAAGGATGGGAAAAAGCCTCAGAAGCAGAATGGAAGAAGCAGAAGACAGAATATCAGACCTGCAGGATAACATGGACCAACTAGAATGCTCACGTAAAGATTATGAAAAATTAAAAAAATAACCACAAGAAAGGAGCAACCAGGAAATGTGGGACACTATGAAAAGACCAAACCTTGGGCTGGAGAGATAGCCTAGGGATTAAGAGCGCCGACTGCTCTTGCAGAGGACCCGGGTTCGATCCCCATCACCCACATTGTGGCTGAGAACCGTCTGTAACTCCAATTCCGGGACCAGAGGAATCCGACACCCTCTTCTGACCTCCACAGCATTGCATGACATGGGTGCCCAAACCTACATGCAGACAGTACATTCATATACATAAAATAAATAAATAAAATTAAAGTAAAAAAAAGGAAAAGACTAAACCTCCACATCATAGGGATAGAGGAAGGAGAAGAATCCCAAGACATCACTATTGACCAGATCTTCAACAGGATAATAGAAGAAAATTTCCCCAAACTGAAAAAAGATAAGCCCATACAAATATAAGAAGCACATAGACCACCAAACAGACAAGACCAAAAAAGATACTCCCCACGCCATATAATTGTTAAAATATTAGATGCTCAAAACAAAGACAAAATACTGAAAGCCACAAGAGAAAAACAAGTTACATATAAGGGGAAACCCATCAGAATCACAGCTGACTTCTCAGTGCAAACTATGAAAGCTAGAAGAATACGGACAAAAGTATTCTCAGTACTAAATGACTTTAGATGCCAACCCAGACTACTATATCCAGCAAAAATGTCAATTGTAGTTGAAGAAGAAAGAAGAACCTTTAAAACATGAACAAGATGAAAGAATACATGTCTAAGAAACCAAGACTTCAGAAAATCATTGAAGCAATCCAAAGAACAGAGGAAAGGAGAAACTATTCCTAAGCAATTAAAGAGAGAAATCAACAAAAGCATAACAGAGTAAATACAAACCTAGACCAAGAATGCAAATAAAAAATAAGGTAAAAGGAAGCAACACACATCTCTTAATAATAACCTCAAATACCAGTGGTCTAAACTCCCCAATCAAAAGGCATAGACTGGGAGAATGTATTAGGAAACTGAATCCTTCTATAAGATGTCTACAAGAAACCCATCCCACCCTCAAGGACAGACACCAACTTAGATTGAAAGAATGGAAAAATATTCCAAGTGAATGGTACCAAGAAACAAGCCAGGGTTGGCTATTCTAATATCAGACAAAATAGATCTCAAAGTAAAATTAATCAAATGAGACAAGGAGGGCCATCCTGGTCAAAGGAACAATGAACTATAAAGACTTCACAGTCCTAAATGTCAATGCACCAAACTCTGGTGCACCTAACTTTATAAACACTACTCTTCAGGACCTCAAGACACAGATTAATCCTAACAGACTAATAGTGGGGGACTTCAACACCCCACTGAGCCCCTTGGATAGATCAACTAGACAAAAAATAAAAAGAGAGACATCAGAATTGAACAATACAATACACCAAATGGACCTTACAGATATCTACAGAATATTCCACCGAAATACCAGAGAATATACTTTCTAATCAGCACCTTATGGAACAGTCTCCAAAATCAAAATTGACCACATACTGGGGTACAAAAGGAACCTCAACAAATACAAAAGGATAGAAATTATTCCATGCATTCTACCAGACCACAGTGCAATAAGCACAATATGGACAACAGAATAAGCCATACTAGCTACAAGAACACATGGGGCTAAACAACACCACCCTGAACAATGAATGGGTCAGGGAAGAAATAAAGAGTGAAATAAAAGTATTCATGGAACTGAATGAAAAAGACAATACAACACAGCAAAACCTGTGGGATACTTTAAAATCAGTCTTGAGAGGGAAATTTATAGCCCACATCAGAAAAACAGAAAGAGAACAAATAAATGATCTAACATTGCACCCAAAAACACTTTAGAGACAAGAACAAATGGACCCTAAAACCAACAGGAAGAAATAACAAAAATGAGAGCAGAAATCAATGAAATAGTACAAATATATATATATATATTCAAAGAATCCAAAATCTGATTCTTTGGAAAGATAGACAAAATAGACACACCTCTAGCCCAGTTCACAAAAAAGAGAGAGCAACTCCAAATCAATAGCATTCATGATTAAAGGGGAAACATAAGAACAGACAAAGAAAAGATCCAGACAACCATAGGAGAATACTTCAAAAACATATACTCCACTAAATTTGAAAACCTAAGAGAAATGGATGAATATCTGAAATCTTGGGAACCACAAAAGCTTAACCAAGAAGAGATTGACAGTTTAAACAGACCCATAATATTTGAGGAAATTGAAAACATAATTTAAAACCTCCCAACTAAAAAAAAGGCCTGGTCCAGATGGTTTCACTGCAGAATTCTATAAAAAATTTAAAGAAGTCCTACAACCAGTGCTAGTCAAACTCTTCAGAAGGATACAAACAGAGGGAATTCTCCCAAATTCCTTCTATGAAGCCAGCGTCACTCTAATAGCAAAATCAGGCAGAGATACAACCCCCCCAAAAGCTATAGACCCATGTCATTAATGAATATAGATACATAAATTCTCAACAAAATACTTGTAAATCACATACAGACCCACATCCAAAAGATCATCCATCATGATCAAGTTGGATTCATTCCAGAGATGCAGGGATGGTTCAACATACGTAAATCAATAAATATCATAAAACACATAAATGGACCAAAACCACATGATCAATTGATGCAGAAAAAGCCTTTGACAAGATCCAGCATCCCTTCATGTTTAAAGTCCTACAGGGAATAAGACTGAAAGGAACATTCCTCACATGATCAAAGCCATATATACCAAACCCACTGCCAACATCATCCCAATGGAGAAAATTTGGAGCCATTTCCCTTAAAGGCAGGAACCCGGAAAGGCTGCCCCTTATTGCCACTCCTCTTCAACATAGTGCTTGAAATACTTGCTAGGGCAATAAGTCAAGAGAAGGAAATTAAACGAGTACTAATCAGAAAAGAAGAAGTTAAGCTATCCCTTTTTGCAGATGATATGATAATTTACCTAAGGGATGTTAAAAACTCCACCAGAAAACTTCTGGAAACGATTAAGAATTTTAGTGAAGTGGTGGGATACAAAATTAACCTAGAAAAATCAGGAGCATTTCTTTACACCAACAATAAACAAGTGGAGAAGGAAGATATGAAGACCTTTCTAGTCACAATAGCCTCGAAAATAATAAGATATCTGGGAACTAACCTAACCAAAGATAGACCTTTCTAGTCACAATAACCTCGAAAATAATAAGATATCTGGGAACTAACCTAACCAAAGATACTGAAGACCTCTACAACAAAAAATTTAAACCCCTGAAGAAGGAGATTGAAAAGGACATCAAAAGATGGAAAGGCAATCTGAGATCTCCTGAGCCCAGTGGAAGGAAGAGCAAGAGACAGGTAGGAACTGGGTGCCTCAGCAGAGCTGATTGTTGATCCCTTGGTCCACCTGTGTTTGGCTTGATTGGCGTTTGTGGCTGTGGGGTCAGAGTTATCCTCCCAGCTGGGATTAAAGGTGCGGTATTTGGCTTGATTGGATTTTGTGGCTGTGGGGGCGGAGTTATCCTCCCAGCTGGTGTTAAAAGTAGGCTTGTGTGACTCTTGAGATCTGAGATCTCCTGAGCCCAGCAGAAGGTACCGGGGCATGGGCTAAAGAGCCCCCCCCCCACCAACTGGGATTACAAAGAGGCATCTGAAGGAGGCAAGCAAAGTAAGCCTTCAATACAGTGAAAAGGCATTTAGGACTCACATTGGAATACAGGCAAGGAGAAGCCCATATGCCAGGATCACGAAGAAGAGACAACACTGGAAAGGGGAAGGATACTCCCGTGCCAAGCTTTACCAACCCTATGGAAGACTCCTGCAGTAGGATCCCTCTGGGGATGCCCCAGGACACAGATATCAGAAACACAATTGGGAACATATTTAAAGAACTACAAGATCAAAAAGAACAAATTAAAGAACTAAGAAAAGAGAATGAGGAACTCAAGAAGGACCTAGAGAGAGAAAATGACAAGCTCCGGAAGGAAGTAGAAACACTGAAAAGATCCCATGCTGAAAAAGATAAAGAAACCAACCAGCGAACCAAAGATCTACAAGAAAAGATTGAGAAGCTCCAAAAAGAAGTAGAAATACTAAAGAAATCAGAAGAGGAAATGAAAAAGGAAATGAAACACTCATCCATTCAAGAGGAAAGGAATGGAAAAAGCCTCAGA
>VZQC01015484.1:655990-695335 GCA_009823505.1 Rhizomys pruinosus
GGAACACGGGTCTAGATTTGTTAAAAAAATAAAAATAAATTTATGTGAAAAAAATAAAAATAAAATGAATTCATAAAAAAAGACAGAAAGGCCTCTCATGCTCATGGATCAGGAAAATTAATATATTTTACCCAAATTGATATACAGATTCAATGCAATCCCAATCAAAATCCCTATGAGCTTCTTCACAGACTTGGAAAAAAATCCTAAATTCATATGGAAAAACAAAAGACCCTGAATCACGAAAGCAACCCTGAGTGAAAAATGCAATACAGGGCTAATTGCTCTACCAGACTTCAAACTATATTACAGGGCTATAGTCATAAATACAGCCTGGTACTGGCACAAAAACAGACCTGTTGACCAATGGAACAAAATTGAAGATCCAAACTTGAGCTCATATAATTTCAGCCACCTCATATTTGACAAAGGCGCAAAAAATCTCAATGGAGGAAGGATAGTATCTTCAGCAAATGGTGCTGGTAAAATTGGATCTCCATTAGTAGAAGAACAAAATTAAACCCCTACCTCTCACCGTGTACAAAAATAAACTCCAAGTGGATCAAAGATCTCAATGTGAAGCCTGAAACCCTGAAGGTGATAGAATAAAATTTGGCAACAACATACAAGGCATAGGCATAGGAAAAGACAGTAAATAAGGTCAACAGTAGACAAATGGGACCTCATCAAACTCAAAAGCTTCTGTATAGTGAAAGAAACAATCAAGGAAGTGAAGAGAAAACCCACAGAGTGGGAGGAAGTCTTTACCAGGGATACATCTGACAGAGTATTAATGTCAAGAATATATAAACTACTCAAAAAACAAAGAAGAAAACAAATGACCTACTCAAAAGATGGAGTAAAGAGCTGAACAGAGATTTCACCAGTGGGGAATTAAAGATGGCTGAGAAGCATCTTAAAAAGTGTTCAATATCATTAATAATTAGGGAAATGCAAATTAAAACCACTCTCAGATATCATCTCACTCCAATATGATTGGCTAAGCTTAAGAAAACGAAAGACGGGGCTGGAGAGATACCCTAGCTGTTAGGAGCACTGACTGCTCTTGCAGAGGACCCGGGTTCGATCCCCAGCACCCACATGGTGGCTAAGAACCGTCTGTAACTCCAATTCCAGGAGAACTCCAGTTCCAGGGGAATCTGACACCTTCTTCTGACTCTGTGGCATTGCACAACACGGGTGCACAGACGTACATGCAGACAGTACATTCACACACATTTAAAATATAAATAAATAAAATTTAAAAAAAAGAAAACAAAAGACACCAAATGCTGGAGAGGTTGTGGGGAAAGGGGAACACTCATCCACTACTGTTAGGAATGTAAACTTGTACAACCACTATGGAAAGCAGTGTGGAGAACCCTTGAAAGACTCCAAATGAGCCTACCACCTGACTCAGTCATACCACTCCTGGGTATATACCCACAAGACTCATCCTACTGCAAAGATACATGAACATCTATGTTTATTGCAACTCTCTTCACAATAGCAAAGAACTGGAACCAACCCAAGTGCCCCTCAACAGATGAGTGAATGACAAAAATGTGGTACATCTACACAATGGAGTACTATTCAGTGGTAAAGAAAGATGGCATTATGAACTTTGCAGGTAAATGGATGGAGCTTGAAATCATTGTGCTAAGTGAAGTAACACAGTCCCAGAAAAACAAGTGGTGAATGGTCTCCCTCAGTTGTGGATGCTAACACCAAATCCCCCAGATGAAAGCCAAGCTGAACAACATTATTGTTATATTTCTGTTTATCTGAAAGCAAATATGTTGTTATAATGTAAATCTCTCAATGGGCTCTAGAATCCACCCACCACTTATTTTCAGACTCTGTAATTACTGTATATGTGTCGAGAGTATGTATATGTATTTTGAGTAATATAAAATTAATGGAGGAAAATGTGAATTCCTAAGCATAAAAAAAGACTGAGAGAAAGATGCAGGACAGTTATGGCAGAATGCATGATCTGGGGTGGAGTGGGGGTAAGGGAAAAGGGAATATGCCTGAACTGAATTGAAAAATGCTGTGTGAAATACCCAAAACATCAATAAAAGAAAAAAATCCTGGAGGTGACGCGTGCTTGTGAGACCAGCACTGGGGGGGGGGTGGAGACAGGGGGTGCCCCTGGGGTGACCTATGTCCAGCAAAGTGCACCCTGGGAACTCTGGGTTCAGTGAGAACCTCTGTCTTAAAAATAAGGTGGGGAAACTGAGGAATATGCCAAACGTTAGTCTCTGGCCTATGAGCACGCACACAAACACACACATTCAGAGACACAGAAGAGGCCACATAAGGAGGGAGCAGCTGGGAGAGGGTGTGAGGGTGTTGGTTACAGTTACTCATCCACAAAGGGTATTCCAGGCTTGGGGCATGGTGGGCACAAAAGTCCTGGTGGACACTGACCAGACCACACATCTGTGGAACCTTGCTGATGCGTCTATCCTGAGGTCCCTGCTCCAAGAGATTCTGCAGCACAGCACGTCCCACAGTCAGAGGAAGTGAAAAATCGAGGCCAGGACTTCCGTCCTGGGGGCACAGGGCAGGGAGCCCTGCTAGGCTCACCCTGGGCGGCCTCCCACTCACTGCAGCTCTTTGAGAATCACTCTTGCCTTGGCACCATGTGCTCAGTATCAGTAAACTCCGGGCCCTGGGTGCTGGCCCTGACAGCTCCCGCCCAGGAGGGAGCTCTGCATTCGCTTCTCCTGCATACTGTCACTTGTTTTAGGCCTCTTGCTCTGATGTTTCTCTGAGCTCCTGGCTTCAGTCTTGGCAGGGTGTCAGCCTTGTGGTGCATAGTGGGTAATAAGGTGAAGGGAATAGCTTCATTTCGGGATTGGGAGACACAGCACATACATGCATGGGGGGCTTTTGGACCCACTCTCCACCGAACAAACCCATCCTTTTGGGTGGGATTCTCACTCATCATTAAATATACTTTATGTCTGTCACTCGAAGGACAATGTCTCTGTTTATCTTCTGGCTCCAATACTGGTGCACACAGGATTGCTTTCATAGATTGCTTCCATTCCCTCGAAACAGGCCCACATTAACTCAGGACCTGAGATAGATCCAGAGCGTCTCCATCATCCAGTAGGGAAAACCCTCAGCACTCCTTTCACGGGTTCAACTAATATTTACTGGAGCCAGAAATGAACATCACCAGAGAGCTGGGCTGCTCTGATGACAGACACACTGTGCATTCCCAGGGACAGGGCCCGGGTTCAAGTACTGAGTCAAGGGGACTTGAGAGAGGAAGAAAGGGCCGGCTACAGAGCGTGCACCTCAGTGGTGTGACAGCCAGTGTGGCCTTCGTGCTGGCTGCATATCCAGGGAGAGCTAACAGTTTTCCCAAAGATGCTGAAGTGAGAAGAGAGGCGGCAGCATCAGAGCAATTGCAGGAGGCGAGGCAGGCTGGTTTGTCACAGGTTTGTCACAGCGCTGGGGGTGGGCAGTGGCCAGAACACGCAGGATCTCTCAGGGCAGGAGAGGGCATGTTGCCTTGTTCTGTCAGTTTTCTTTCATCAGCTTGCTGGGCACTCATTCCACGCAGGTCCTAAGGCCACAGCCTGGAGGTGGCTGCACAGGGGCCATCCTCCCCTGGGCAGCTTGGTGCGATGATGATTGTGGAATCCAGGTATTAATGACCAGGCCCTGAACGCCAGTGAGGTATAACCTAGTCTGTGAGGTTGAGGATTGGAACAGGGCCAAGCTCGCTGGCCGTGGAGTTTAGAGTCACTGTGTGGGCGTCATGCTGAAAGCAAGCAGACACAAACCTATCTCTGCTCCTGCAAGTCTCCCCAGGCTAGCAGCAGATCTGGAGACTTAAAGGCAGAGGGCCTAGGCTGAGCTCCACTCCCTCCCTGAGCTGCACTGGAAACACCTAGACAATGGGGGTCTTTCCTTCCTTCCTTCCTTCCTTCCTTCCTTCCTTCCTTCCTTCCTTCCTTCCTTCCTTCCTCCCTTCCTCCCTTCCTCCCTTCCTCTCTTCCTCCCTTCCTCCCTCCCTTCTTTCCCCCCTCCTTCCTTTCTTCTTTCCTTCCCCTTCCTTCCTTCTCTGCTTCCCTCCCTCTTTTCCTCTCTCTCTTCTTGGAGTCATTAGAGATGTAGACATCAACATCATTCTATAGAGAAAAAAATGTCCTCTTTTCCCCCCTTCTCTTCACTCACCCAGCAGACATGGTGCCAAGTTTCACACAGGGCAGTGATGAAAATGGTAGGTTCATTTTTGTCTTTTTTTTTTTTTTCGGTCTTTTTGAGACAGGGTCTCCCTGTAGCCCCAGCTGTCCTGGAACATTTTTGTCTTTTAAGAGTTCTCTTGGGACTGGAGAGATAGCCTAGCGGTTAAGAGCACCGACTTCTCTTGCAGAGGACCCGGTTTGATCCCCAGCACCTACACGGTGGCTGAGAACCATCTGTAACTCCAATTCCAGGAGAACTCCAGTTCCAGGGGAATCCGAGACCCTCTTCTGACCTCCGCGGCCTTGCGTGACACGTGTGCACAAACCTACATACAGACAGTACATTCATACACATAGAAAATAAATAAATTTAAAAATAGAGTTCTCAATGCTGTTTTCCATAAGGGTTGCAGGAGTTTGCATTCCCACCAGCAGTGAATGAGTGTTCCCCTTTCTCCACACCCTACCCAGCATTTGGGATCATTTATTTTCTTGATCATAGCCAGACTTACTGGGGTAAGATAAAACTTTAAAGTGGTTTTTAATTTGTATTTCCTAATTACTAACAATGTTGAACACTTTTTAAGATGTTTCTCAGCCATCTTTACTAACATTTGACTCAATCATACCACTTCTGGATGTATACTCAAAGGATTCATCCTATAGTAGAGATACATGCATAACCATGTTACTGAAGCTCTTTTCACAATAGCAAAGAGCTGGAAGCAACCCAAGTGTCCCTCAACTGATGAGTGGATAATGAAAATGTGGTACATCTATACAATGGAGTTATATGCAGTGGTAAAGAAAGATGACATCATGAAACTTGCAGGTAAATGGATGGAACTAGTAGCTGTTACGCTAAGTGAAGTAACACAGTCTCAGAAAAACAAATGATGTATGCTATCCCTCATTTTTGGATCCTAGTATCAAATCCTTATATGTAAGTTAAAGTGGGTAATTGAGCCGGGCGTGGTGGCACATGCCTTTAATCCCAGCACTCGGGAGGCAGAGGCAGGTGGATCTCTGTGAGTTCAAAACCAGCCTGGTCTACGTAGCGAGCTCCAGGACAGCTGGGACTAAAGAGAGACCTTGTCTCAAAAATTAAAAATAAAATAAAATAAAATAAAATAAAATAAAATAAAGTGGGTAAGTGGTCAATAAAGATAACACCACATTGACCAATATTGCTATAGATATAGCTTGAAGTATATGTCTCTATTTTCTTCAGTTCTAAGATATATGAGAAAGAATAAATCTTTTTTAAGTATATTAAAACATACATCGACTTGGTATGTAACTTAGGAATGTAAAGTTATATTTCCTTTTACCTGCATGCAAGTTTACAGTTAAACTGTGAATCCCTAAATGAGTTTTGGAATTAACCTAGAGTTTATTTTCAGACTTGGTAAATTTGGTCTATGTATGGCATGAAAATAAAGGTTAAGAGTGGAATCATGAACATCAGAGGGTGGGACAGAAGGGTGTGTGTGAAACTGATCAGTGAATATCAAGTTGCAGTTACATAGAGCAGGATGCTTTGGTGTATGATTTTTTTAATGATGTCTTAGGTTTTAACAACCTCAGGTTATGATTTCTTTGTTTTTAAATTAGGCTGAAAGAGTTCATGCTTTCCTTAAGGAAGTGTTTGAAGGTTCCTCCTTGGCAAGCCCAAACAGCCACCAATCCTGCCCTTGTGCTCCACACTGGGGCCTTTCCTTCCCATGGTCACCCAAATGAGGTCCAGTAAGCACTGCATCCTGTCTTGATCTTCCTGTACTGGCCTCCATGATATGGCCTGGGTAGTCCAACATTGGTAGTTTATACTCTGAAGAGGCTGAAACCCCAGTAGTTGCTCAGTCCACAAGCTGGATGTCTCAGCAGTCCCCATCTGGCACTGAAGGTTTGGAGGATTCTTGGAGAGATATGAGTCTTCAGTCCATATTGGAGTGTTAAAAAGCTGTGTCTCGTGTCTTTGAATGATGGCAAAAGCAGTGGCAGCCTCAAGGTAGCTGCACTTGCCAGTAAGACAGGCAAAATAACTGTGCTCTTTTTATTTTTGTCCTTTTTGTCTTTTTACTAAGATCTCATGTTTTATACCTGAAGTACAATTTCTCAGGCCTTACTGATTATTTATTTCTGGTTATACTTTCCTTTTGGATGTTTAAGTCCACACAGTTAGCCCAGATTAAGCAAGGTTTTTGTTTTCTCAAGGTCAGTTGAGGATCTGGTCCTCAGGGGTTACTCGGGTTTTTTTTTTTGGGGGGGGCCCTGGCTCCTTTTGGTTTTTCATTTACCAGTTCCATCCACTTGAGGACAAAGTCAGGTCTTGCTAGACCAGGCTTCCTTTTATGAAGCATGAGCAGACTTTCCTCTTTATAGACTGGACACTGGCTGAAGTCCCAGTAGTGGATCTCCAAGACCTCCCTGCACAGGAATGGTGTACAATTATTTTTTGGGGGGGTCTTTTCAATACAGGGTATCCTTGTAGCCCCAGCTGTCCTGGAACTCGCTATGTAGACCAGGCTGCTTCTGCCTGATTCTGCCTCCCAAATGCTGGGATTAAAGGTGTGTCCCCCCACACCATGCCTGGCTGGTATAAGATTTTATAGTAGGATGAATATAGATGTAATGTTGCAAACATTTCAAAAGCCTCAAAGAACTGTGGAAGTTTTAACCACAAAGAAATTATACAGAAAACCCACAGAGTGGGAGGAAATCTTCACCTCAGATACATCTGACAAAGCATTGATTTCCAGAATATATAAACTATGCAAAAAATGAAGAAAGAACACAAATGAATCACTCAAAAGATGGAGCAAAGAGCTGAACAGAGACTTCACAAGTCATGAATTAGAGATGGCTGAGAAATACCTTAAAAATTTTCAACACCGCTAATAATTAAGGAAATGCAAATTAAAACCACTTTAAGATATCATCTTACTCCAATAAGATTGGCTAAGATCAAGAAAACAATTGATACCAAGTGCTGGAGAGGTTGTGGGGAAAGGGAAACACTCATCCACTGCTGGTGGGAATGTAAACTCATACAGCCACTATGGAAAGCAGTGTGGAGAACCCTTGGAAGACTTGGAATAAACTTGCCACCCGACCCAGCCATACCACTCCTGGGCATGTACCCTCAAGACTCACGCCACCACAGAGATACATGCACGGCCATGTTTATTGCAGCTCTCTTCACAATAGCAAGGAGCTGGAACCAACCTAAATGCCCAACTGACGAGTGGATAGAGAAAATGTGGTACATCTACACAATGGAGTTCTATGCAGCAGTAAAGAAAGATGACATTATGAACTTTGCAGGTAAATGGATGGAACTAGAAGACATCGTGCTGAGTGAAGTAACACAGTTCCAGAAAAACAAACGACAAATGGCATCCCTCATCTGTGGACGCTAGTGCCAATTACCTAGTTGTTAGTATTTCTTGTATAGGGCTCCTTGAGCTTTTGCCCAAGTAGTTGGGAGTGATACATATTGGAAAGAAAAACAATAACAGAAAAGAACTTCTGCTTGAAACAGTCAACTTCTGCATTGATAATTTTGAAAAAGACTGAAAAAAATGAAAAGCATGTTTGGCAGAATGCATGAGCTCTGGTGGGGTGGGGGGGTAGGGAGGTGGACACGGGTGTAGATTTGATTTGTAACATAATCTTGTACAAAAAATATATATAAAAATAATAAAAAGAAAGTATACATGTTTAAGACATGTTCAGCAGATTTAAGCTTTAAATAATGTATACATGCGTGAAACATCATGTGACATATTACATGTGGAGCTTTATTTGGATATGTCACTCAAAATAAATTTAATTTAAAAAATAAAAAGGGCAAAGTAGAGAGTTTATTAGATGAACTTGGGCCCCGTTGGCTGCAGTGGGCAAGTCGGTACCAAAGGCTCTGTGCACAGAGGTGTCCTAAGGGGCCAGCTTTACAGGGCAGCAGCTTTATGTGGGCAGTCAGGCAGTGTTTCAGTGTCATGGTGCCCCCGACATTGTAGCTGAGCTTACCAAGGTTAGCAACAGTTTGGTCTCAACACAATGACTCTCTTGCCTTGAGTCAGAAATGACTCATCACCAACATTTGTCCTAAACTGACACTCACACCCGGGATGAGCACCGGATGTGTAGAGTCCCCACTGTCATGGAGCCCTCTTCTAGAAGGGGAGAAAGATGTCACACAGACCAGCAGGTCGCTCTGGATAGGCAAGTGTCACAAAGAAAATACAGTGAAGGTAGAAGCTTGACCAGACGGATGAGCTGGAGAGAGTGAGGAATGGAAGGAGGGAAACTGGGAGAGAACGAGGAGAGGAGAAAATGCCCGTGTGTACACGGTACACGTGGGGGGTGAAGATGAGGAGCCAGGCCATGACTCTGGGTATGTTAATGCTCTTCATGTGCGGTTTGAGGATCTGCAGAGTTCTACCCCTATTCTCAGGTCAGCACTAGCTCATCTCACAGTTCTAGGGTTCTTTTCTATTCCAGTTCTAAGATCTTACAGCTCAAGTAAAGGGACAAGAGACACCATGTGATGTGAGCCAGTGGGGTGGCCTAGGAGTGGGGGCAGGGACACAGGACTCAGCTAGAGCAAAGGCCCAGCATGGGAGGCCCTGCCAGTCAATAGGTGCCAGGGTGGTCCCAAGCCTTAGGCTCTGGACAGCCCTCCTACCTCCTCCTGCCTTCTTCCTCTCCAAAGTGTCTCTGCTGTCTGAAGTCTCAGCTTAAACACTGCTCACTTCAGCAAGGTCTTTGAGCTTCTGCCCCTGGCTGGACACAAAAGGGCTCTATGTTTCTCTTCCATTTCCACACAAGAGTATAACTGAGAAGCTTTACCGAACATTCAGGGTTTGTCAGCTTGGGTTCTTAGGAGACAAGAACAGAAATTGATGGAGGATAACAAGATAAAGTTTGTTGGAAGTCTTGAAGAGAGCAGAGAAGACAGTTTGTACTCAGGAGTTCACAGACTTGCTCCTCTGAGCATCTCCACCACCCCAGCCACTTGTGGTAGATGCTGGCTTCATACAGCGCAGGATTGGCCTGGCTCACTAGGAACCTGATGAATGTCACTAACTTCTAAGCACCGAGTGTTAAAGTGATGTTCTAGTGTACTTCTCTACTTGCAGCAACAAAACGCTCTGACCAATACCAGCTCAGGGAGGAAAGGATTTACTCAGCTCACATCTCCCAGGTCACAGTTCATCACTGAGGGAACCCAAGGTAGGAACCCAGGGCAGGAACCTGGAGGCAGGAGCCAAAGCACAGGCCATGGAGGAATGTTTACTAGCTTGCTCTATGGTCCATGCTCAGCCTGGTTTTTCTTTCTTTTTTTTTTTTCAACCTGGTTTCTTAAACAATACATAACAACTTGTCTAAGGGTGGCACAGCCCACAGTGGGCTGGACCCTCCCACATTACTCAACAATCAAGAAAATACCCCACATACATGGCCAAGGCCAGTCCAAAGGAGACAACTCCCCATCGAGGCTCCCTCAACCCAAGTGTGTCAAGTTGACACTAAAGCTATCCAGCACAGATGACAGGTCTGATCCTATCATCTCATCTGCCCTCTGTGGGCTGGCCCGAGGTAGAGTAATGGATATGACACAGGCCTCCAGAGGCCATGTTGTTCTTTCAGCTCCTAGCAGGGGTTGCTCAATAACAATGCATTTTTGATAAACAGATGAACAAATGCAAAGTGTCTATATTAGGACATAGACACTATTTGAAAAGTCTGTGTATGTTTTGAATATGTGTATGCGTATTTTCATGTGTGGCTGGAGAATCATGCAGAGTTCTAGTTTTATTCTGAAGTCAGCACTAGTTCATCTCATGTGTGTGAGCATGTGTGGACATGCACGTGGAGGTTAGAGTTTGCCATCACATTACTACTTGATTGCTGTCATCTTGTATGTTGAGGCAGGGTCTCTCACTGTAAAACCAGAGATCCCTGACTTAGCCAGTCAACCCAACCAGCATGGTCCTGGGATGCCCATTTCGACCTGGCATTTAAATGGGTTCTGGGATCAGAACTCTGTGTCTGCACACCTGAGCAGCAAGTGCTTTGCCCACTCAGTCACCTTCTTGGCTCCCGAGGCATGGACGTCGTCCTGGGCAACTGAGCCCATCTTTATCCACTGATGTCTCTTGTATGAGGTGGATTAGTGACAGATTTTCAAATGAGTTTTATGTATTTGCAACCACAGTGGGGTAACTTCCCTGGAAGATAAGGCTTCAAGTATTGTTTTTCTTTGGTACACAGATGAACATACCAGGTATCACACAGAGGAACATACCAGGTGGCACACAGAGGAACATACTAGGTGGCACACAGATGAACATATTAGGTGGCACACAGATGAACATACCAGGTGTCACACAGAGGAACATACTAGGTGTCACACAGATGAACATACTAGGTGGTGCACAGTTGAACATACTAGGTGGCACACAGATGAACATGCTAGGTGGCACACAGATGAACATGCTAGGTGGCACACAGATGAACATACTAGGTGGCACACAGATAAGCATGCTAGGTGGCACATAGATGAACAGACTAGGTGGCACAGAGATGAACAGACTAGGTGCTACACAGATGAGCATACTAGGTGGCACACAGAGGAACATACTAGGTGGCACAGAGATGAACATACTAGGTGGTACACAGATGTACATGCTAGGTGGTACACAGATGAACATACTAGGTGGTACACAGATGAACATACTAGGTGGTGCACAGATGAACATACTAGGTGGCACAGAGATGAACATACTAGGTGGTACACAGATGTACATGCTAGGTGGTACACAGATGAACATACTAGGTGGCACACAGATGAACATACTAGGTGGCATAGAGATGAACATACTAGGTGCCACACAGATGAACATGCTAGGTGTCACACAGATGAACATGCTAGGTGGCACACAGGTGAATGTACTAGGTGTCACAGAGATGAATACTAGGATGCTGCACAGGTGAACATATGAAGTGGCACATACATGAACATACTAGGGGAAGGTGAACAGGAGCATCCTGATCATGTCACTTCTCCACACCCTCCTAAGTGAGTTAACACCTACATGGTGGTCCGCCAGGCAGGCCGTGGCCTGGTGCATGGTCTGGCCACCCCGCTCAGGGCCGCTTCTCATCAGACTGACAGGATGAATGGGCTTGCTCTCCAGCTGGCATGGAAACCAGCCAAGCTTTGTGGATTCCACCCACGGCCCTTGGTCTCCTCAGCCCTGCTCCCCAGGCACAGAGGTTCTCATCTCCTTATGTAACTCAACACTTAGGGTGTCAAACGGGTTCAGAAGGGTTTTCCCTGTGTGAAAAACTACTTTGCAGCACAGTATAAGATTGTCTTTCATCGATATGTCACATGACACACATGAACGCGAACTCATAGAATCATAGATTAGGATTAAAAATGTGTCTGGTCTTGATTGAATATTGACCTTAAAAACATTCCTATCGGGGCTGGAGAGATGGCCTAGCTGTTAAGAATGCCAACCGCTCTTACAGAGGACCCGGGTTCGATACCCAGCACCCACATGGCGGCCGAGAACCGTCTAAAACTCCAATTCCAGGAGAACTCCAGTTCCAGGGGAATCCGAGACCCTCTTCTGACCTTCTGGCATTGCAAGACATGGGTGCACAGACCTACATGCAGACAGTACATTCATACACATACAGAAATAAATAAAGTTAATAATAAAAAAATTAAAAAAAAACATTCCTATCAGACTGCTATCAACTCTAAGCTTTATTGAATTTGCATGTGGTTAGAATATGCAAATTCTCGTCAAGGTCATCAGTAGGAGAACTTCCCCCCTCTTGATGTTTTATGCTGGAGATTTCAGTTCTGGCGGGTGTCCAGGTGCTGGCCCCATGGGGAAGAGCGTCTTCTCATTCCCACTGTGGTTATGTCAGCTCCCCAGTGCTGACTAGGATTCCAACCCTGCTCTAGGCACCTTACAGGTATTTTACTCTTCACTTCCCATTACAGGCTGTGATTTATCTTGTTCCATGCGCGATGTTCAAGCAGAATGAAGTTCAAGGGGATCCGTCGATTCTCTATGCTCAGCCCTGTGCTACATGAAGGAGCTGGGGTATGAGTGCAGGCCCACCGGCTTGGACCTGTGTGGTGAGCGCCATCAACACAGTGGGATTTCAGTCTCTGGACAACAACACCAAATAATCACTGTGCACTATGCTAAGTGACACGTGAATTCTCACTTAATATCAGAGAACATGTATGTTTATGTGTGAGGATGTGCATGTGCGTGTGTGTGTGTGTGTGTGTGTGTGTGTGATACAGGGGTGTAGCTCAAGACATGCTAGGTATTCTAGTTTTCTTTGTGTTGCTGTGATTAAAACACTGGTCCAAGGCAACTGAGATAAAGGGTTTATTTCTGCTCACAGTTCTTGTTTGTAACCTACCACTGAAGGAAGTCAGAGCAGGAACTCAAGGCAAGAACTGGAAGCAGAAACCATGGATGAATTTACTCCCTGCCTGATGGTCAGCTAGCTTTTCCTACAGCCCAGGCCCACTTGCTCAGAATGGCACTGCCCACAGTGGCTGGGCCGTCCTACAGCAGTTATCAAGACACCCCCTCACAGACATGCCCACAGACAACATTATCTAGGAAATGCCTCAAATGAGGCTTCTGCTTTCAGATGACTTCAGGCTGTGTCTAGGGGAGAAGGGTAACCAGGACACTAAGCAAGCAAACCATTACCACTGGCCTGCCCCATCACCTCTAATATTAATGATATAAAGATATAATTATTGTCCCCACTTATAGACCAAAACACTGAGCTTGAGTCTAAGAATCCAAACATATGTGTTCTAATCAGGTCTATCTCAGGGGGATATTACATAGCTCTCAATTCTCTCCCATCTCTCCCTCTCGTGAACACTGAGTAAGCTGTACAAAGGAGTGATGTCTCCAGGACAGCTGTGGCTACAGGGAGACCATGTCTCAAAAAGACCCCCCCCCCAAAAAAAAAAGCCAAAGGAGTGATGCCCTCCTGACCCCACACACAAGCGAGAAAGCAGCCGGGCACTGCTGGAGACAGCTCTGAGCCCGGGGCTTCCTTCAAGGTCCCTCTGTGGCCATTCCTGCTGTTTACCACACAGGAAGGGGCAGCAAGAGAAAGAAGGCCCCAGAGGGCCAAAACTAATGATGGACATCTTGGCTGACAGAAGGTTGCCTTTTCCCGCCCTCTGTGTGAGAACCAGTGGACCCTGGAGGCTCTGGGACAGACATCTGTTTGCCCACAGAAGGGCACTAACGCAGCAGACAGGCACTGAGGTTTTGAGTTGCAGGTTCTTTTCCCAAGCCCCAGTGGCCTGCTTTGCACTGGAGTCATAAAACTGTCCCTCTGCTGTCACCTGCTCTGGCAAAATGGCAGGGGAGACTCTACTTGAGAGGGCAATGTTTTCAGAAAGTTGCCATGTTCCGAGGAGCATGACCCACACTGTCTGGACCAAGGCTTAGCCTCATGTGCAGCTCAGTTGGCTCTGTGGCATCAAGGGCTCAGCTGGGAGCCAGGTGGGCACTGTATGAAACGAGGCACGGGCTTGGTTTGGAGGCAGGCCTCAGCAAGGCTCATTTTTGGTTTGAGTTCAAGGGTCAGGGTCGGAGCTGCAGTCCAAGGTGGGGGAGCATTGTTCATGGCTCTTAGTTGAGGGAAGAGAGTGGAGCTCACCGAAGGGCCATGGTGGGGACGAGGTCCACCGGGGTCTAAGAGCCGGCGCAGCAGCCAGCGAGAACACAATGAATAATCCAAGGATGTCTGCCCAGGAAAAGGAACTGCGGGCGAGATATCTTCCCAACTTCCCCTCCCCTTGGCCCCATCACCCCTCAACATCCAACCACAATTCTTGCTGGCTCATTAAGGAGCTGTTACTATAAACAACACCAGGAAAAATAATTCATTAAATGAAACCAGACTTCCCCTTTGGCTATCTTAATTCCTGCTTCCGTCTGAGTAGGAGAAAAAAATTCTTTTGTTCTTATTTGCTATTCATTCCCTGTGAAAATTATACTTGCAAATAAGCAGCATGCAGTGCAGCACACACCTGCGAATTTGATTGGCAACTGTCAGTCATGGCCAAGGTTGCCTGACATACACAATGACAGCCCAAGGGTGCCCTTAACAGCAAAATCCACTTTTCATGCAGAGTGTTATCTGCTGAGCAGGCCAGGGCCAAAAAGGCGGAAGTGAAGCTGCCAACAAAAGGAAGTTCCTGGATTTCAAAACCAAATGATGTCACCACACACCAAATTCAGATTATATATACATATGTGTATATAGATATATATGTATATATAATCTGTATATGTGTATATATAATCTGAATTCACTCTCGATTCTGTCTGGGTTGATTTCCAGGCTGTGAACACTCAAGCTGAGGGCTGGATACAAAGGGAAACTGAACCATTTTCCTTTTACAGAGAAGAGTGCATATAACACATTTGCCCAGTCGTCTTGCTGTGACTGGACTTTCTTTTCAGATGGGTGCGAAGAACAATCCAGGATCAGCTAGGAATTATGAGTACTTTGAATCTGAGGCCACAGGCTCCAGTTCTTCTCAGATCTGCTTCCAGCCCCCATGTCCTCTGTGCTTCATGCTGTCATTCTCTTACTTTTCCAGTCAGTCCAGATCTTGTCAAAATCTCTGAACTTTTGCTCGAGTTATTTTTCCCATAGAAATCACTCCAGGCCCAGGATGAAGCTCATCTAGCAGAGCACTTGTCTAGCCTGCACAGTGTGTCAAGTTGACACTAAAGCTATCCAGTACAGATAAACATATAGATACTTAATAGATGGACTGATAGATGAATGGATGAATGGATGGATGAATGGATAGATGGATGAATGGATGGATGATGGATGGATAAATGGACAGATGGATGGACGGACAGATGGATGGATGAGTGGATAGAATGGACAGAATTGGTGGGGGATGTATGGATGGCTGGGCGAGTGGCTGGAATGGGTGGAGCATAGACCAATGGATGGATGGAGGGAGCGATGGGTAGGTGGGAGATGGGTGGATGACCAAGCATGCTGCTGTGTCTCTGTGTGACCTTAAAACAGTCACTTCTTGGGGGTGGAGAGATGGCTCAGCAGTTAAGAGCACAGGCCACTCTTGCAGAGGTGCCCAGCTCAGTTCCCAGCACCCATGTGATAGCTAACAACCATTCATAATTCCAGTTCCAGGGGATCCAACACCCTCTTCTGACCTCCACAGGTATTGTACAACATGGATGCACAGAGATACATACAGGCAAAACACTCATATACATGAAATAAAAATAAGAAATTCCTCTCTTCTCTTGGGATATCATTTCCTTCTTGGTGTTGTGGGGCTCAGGCCTCTCTCATTCTGTGCCCGTGTTCTCTCTTAATGGTGAGCTGAGCATGAAGCGGAGAGTATAGGCTGCCCAGCCTAGGGAGGGAACTCAGGTCCCGACAATCCCCATCAACCAGGTCTTTACCAGAAGCCCAGCAGTGCCTCAGCACTCCATGTCTAGTGTGTCTTTTGTACCCATATTTGAAGGGCTTTTTCAAACTTTTCAGAACATGTTAGGAAATAGTTCACCTAAGAAGCAATACAGAGAGATAAATGCACGGCCATGTTTATTGCAGCTCTCTTCACAATAGCAAGGAGCTGGAACCAACCTAAATGCCCCTCAACTGACGAGTGGATAGAGAAAATGTGGTACATCTACACAATGGAGTTCTATGCAGCAGTAAAGAAAGACGACATCACGAGCTTTGCAGGAAAATGGCTGGAGCTAGAGGACATCATGCTGAGTGAAGTAACACAGTCCCAGAAAAACAAACGACATATGGTATCACTCATCTGTGGATGCTAGTGCCAATTACCCAGTTGTAAGTATTTCTTGTGTAGGGCCCCCTGAGCTTTTGTACAAAGCAGTTGGGCATAATGCATTTTGGAAACAACAACAACAACAGAAAAGACTGCATCAAAGAACTGACTGAAACAGTGAACTTCTGCTCAAAACAGTCAACTTCCCCATGGACAATATTGAGAAAGACTAAGAGATGAAAAGCATGTTTGGCAGAATGCATGAGCTCTGGTGGGGTGGGGGAATGGGCGGGAACACGGGTCTAGATTTGTTAAAAATAAATAAATAAAAAAAAGAAAGTTGACATTAAAACCCATCATCACACCATGAAAAAAAAAAAAGCAATACAGGTTCCTTGGATTTCAGAAGAAATTCTGAGAACAGCAGCATGTCACGGTCCTGGGTGTTCCCTGGAGCGTGTCTTCAGAGGGAAAGGCCGTGATTCAAATGAATTCTAGAGAAAAGAGAGGGAGAAGAAGGCCTGGGCTCATGCTCAACCTGGAACTGGTAAAGAACTGGTGGAAGGGACCACAGGAATTCAGCATGCTGCCTGGCCAGAGGACAACTCTCTGGAGTTGGTCCTCTCCTACCATGTGGGATCTGGAGACTGGACTCAGGTCGTCAGGCCTGCACACAAGAACTTTTACTTGCTAAGCTATGTCCTGGCCTGGGCTTTCTTTTCAAAGTGTCACAAATGCAGGGGCTGGGGAGTAGAGGCTCAGTCAGGAAAGAGCTTCTGGGGCAAGCATGAGGACCTGAATTAAAATCCTGGAACCTGCATGAAAACCAACTGCAAAGCCGGGCATGGTGGTGCACACCTTTAATCCTAGCACTTGGGAGGCAGAGGCAGGCGGATCTTTGTGAGTTCAAGGCCAGCCTGGTCTACAGAGTGAATTCCAGGACAGCTGGGGCTACAGGGAGACCCTGTCTCAAAAAGACAAACAACAACAACAACAACAACAACAACAACACACACACACAAACCAAAACAATTGCAGAGGTGCATGCCCGTGATCACAGCATGGGGAAGTAGAGACAGGAGGATCCCTGAACTCCCTGGTTAGCCAAGGGCTAGCCACACCTGTGAGCTCCAGGTTCAGTGAGTCTCTCAAAAATTAAGATGGTGGGCCAGGTTTGGAGGCACACACCTCACAAAAGATGGACAGGTGTCTCACATTTAACAGCCAGGTGTGACGACTCACGCACACCATCACAGCACCTTGGAGGTGGAGGCATTAGGACCCTGACTTCAAGGCAAGCCTGGGCTATCTAGCAAGACCTTATCTCAAAAGCACAAGAGAAAAACCAATGAAAGCAAAAGACATCACGAATTTATACGCTGCAGTGGGCCCTTAATAACTGTGAGCTACACACCTGAGAACCCAACCAACTACAGATGGAAAATGTGTCTATTTTTCTTATCCTGAGCATGTACAAATATTTTTCCTTATTATTTCCTAAGGAATACCTATGACAACAGGTGCTCATGTAGCATCTGCACAGTATCACGGGCGGCTTCAGGCCCACAGGAAGGTGTGGCACCGTGTCTGTAAATACTGTGAGGTATTCCATACAGGGTCCAACAAGGTCACAGAACCAACTCCATCCCCACTTTGCATCCCCTTTGCTCTCCGGGAACAGGGCTCTCTATCTCTGTTCATCATGGAGACCTACTGTGGGCATCCTTGGCCCGTGTCACTGCATCCCTGCTCCACCTTGTCCTTCTCCTCTGTCCATTCCCATGCATTCACATGGAAGCCTGACTGTTGTTTGGGAAGCAGAAGCCAGCTTATTCCTAAGGGCTCCTGGAAGCTGTCTTGCACTCTAAGTAGAGCTTCAACCCTTCCGAGGTCTCTAAGGCCTGCCTTGCCAGGAGCAAGTCAGGAGCAGGAGACTCGGCACTTTCCTTCCTGTTGTCTGTTGCTTTTGCTTCTGCAACATCCAGAAGCCTTCCTCAGTTTTGCATCCTCTGCCTTAACCCCCCCCCCCACCCTGGCCTTTTGCTTGAAGGGCTTCCTCCCTTCCTTCAAGGACCACCCTAAGTAGGTCACCCCACCCATTCCTGTCACAGCACTTGGTTCCATTCGTTCACAGCTCTTTACTCAGGTTGTAATTACAGGAGAAGCCCTTTCATCTCCTGGAAGGGGACAGCAATTAGATTATTTGAGAAAGGTGGTTAAAGTAGAGAATCACAGACCGTGCTGCGTGTCAGGATCTTCTCTCAGCTCGAGCTGCCTAGCTGCCTGCATGAGAGCTCAGCAATCCTTTGATGTTGTGAAACCTGGAAACACTTATCAAATAAATGTAAGCTCAGAATATTTTTGTGTGCTTTTCTTCAATCTGTACAAAACACTACAACATTTTTTGGTGATTCATCTAGGAGCCATTCAGAAGTATTTAAATTAGTTTCCAGAGAAATATGGGTGTTTATTTTTCTCATATTTCAGTAGCTTACATAAGTTTTGGTTGTATTTCCCAAGTAAAATAAAAAGAGAAATATACAAAGATTCAGAATCAGATTTGGTTCCTAACACTCTGGAACAACTTTGTAAACTGAAATGCACAGGCTGAGAAGGAGCCACGGCTTTCAGTTCCCCTGGGCATCAGTTGGAGGACATGGTGTAGCTATTTATTACAAATTAAAATGCTCCCTCCTGGAAGGAGACTTAGGAGGCTTGGGAGCTCAGAAAGTGACAAGATTCACAAGGCCTGTCCCCAAGGTTACACAAGCAAAGAACTGCTGGGTGTCACAGACTCTTCAGCAGAGATGCCTGTAAGCCACACAGAGTACCCCAGGAATGTTGCTTCTGGGAGTTGTCACCTAGGCTGGGGGTGAGGTTTTGGGTGACATACCTGACCCTGGGGCCACCCATGTTTACTTAGTTTCAGTTCTGTGGCTGTGATTAAATACCGTGGCAAAAATAACTTAGTGGAGAAAGGGTTTAGCTCACTGTTCCCAATTAGTTCCATAATAGCAGGGAAGTCAGGAGCAGAGAGGAATGAGCTGGTGCATGGTCAGCGCTCAGCTGACTGCTCCACCCTTATACAATGCTGAGCTGGTGCATGGTCATGCTCAGCTGACTGCTCCAACCTCATACAATGCTGAGCTGGTGCATGGTCAGTGCTCAGCTGACTGCTCCACCCTTATACAATGCTGAGCTGGTGCATGGTCAGTGCTCAGCTGACTGCTCCACCCTTATACGATGCTGAGCTGGTGCATGGTCAGCGCTCAGATGACTTGCTCCACCCTTATACAATGCTGAACTCAAAACCAGAGACGGATGTCTCCCCTCCTGTTTTCAGGCGGGGCTTCCTACGTCCATTAATGCAATCAAGACAACCTCCTTGAGACAGGCCCACAGGCCAACCTGATGTCGGCAGGCCCATATTGAGACTCTCTTCCAAGTTATTCCAGGGTGTGTCAAGTTGAGGAAATGAATCCAAGTGTTTCTGCAAGGAACCGCTCCTCTACGTTCCTGTAAATAACCCCAAAAAACCCACAGATTGACCAAACTAGACTTGGGTGGACTGATATTTTTCTCTGTCATCCATGCCGTATCTGGGATTTCTGTTCAACTGTCCCTAGGACACGCCATTTCTATGTGGCAGGAGGACAGGATACAGTGAATCCTAAGAGCTCATTGGAGAGATCCTATCGCAACTAGCCAGCGTTATTGGCTTGTGAATGACATGACCCCATTTAGGCTGTGACCTATGAGGGTGTCAGCCTGGGGCCTTGCACATGTTTGGTAAGCTAGCTCTCTACCGTTGAGCTACATCCCCAGCCTTGGGGAGCTTTTCCACTTTTCTTCCCATGCCTGGACTGTGTACAGCACAGTCCTTAGCACTGAGAGGCACAGGAGATGCCAGGGAAGTGAACTGTGAGTGAGTGGGCTGTTTTCTCCCTTAAGAGATGACACCTGCAGATGACAAGGCCTGGGCTGTGTAAATACAGTCACATCCATATCCAAACTGTGTAAGCGGCTATGCTACGTAGTTCCAAATATTTCAAGACTTGCTTTCCTCTAGAGGTTCTCTGCACACGTTACTAATCTCCCCTTCAGTCTGTGCACATACCAAATGATGGTTTCTATGGCAGGCCACTGTCTACGATCCAGGTGGGGCTGCTTGCCCCACCTGGTTCTAACACCCTCCTCCCCCACAGTCTTCTCCTTGGCCTCCTTTATGACGTGTAAGGCTGAGTGAGGAAAGGCTAGCCACGAGATCTCTATTGGATTTACCTCTTGAGAGCACTGGGACTGCTCTGAGCTTGGGCAAGCTAAGGTGAGAAACTCACACCTGCTTTGCTCAAGGAATTAGATGAACCTTGACTGTGTGCTGTTGAGCTAGCCTTTCAGGGTGGAGCTTCAACCTCCTCCAGCTCACAGGGCACTGGGAGTGGGTGGAGCAGCAGGCTCTGGGTAACCTGGTTATAGGCTAACAGCAGAATGAACAAGTGCTGATGGTGTCGTTGTCAATATTTGTATTGTGTCATTTACTGTGTGTCGACCCCTGTGATGCTGGGTGTAGGAAGATCCAGTTTGAATTGGGAACTAGTTCTCAGCTAGCACCCCTTAGGGCACTGTGTGGGTGGAGGTCAGGGGACTTCTCTGACTCCACCCCAAGAAGTAGCAGACAATGTGGCCTAGGTGCATGATGCTGGGTAGGGCAGCAGTGTGCAGTGGTGTGGAGTTGGGGGTCTGTGATTGGTTCTGGGAGCTGTTGTCATTTTGCTTATAAAGGTAAGCTGTAGCAGGCAATAAAGCAAATTCTCCATTACCATCTTTACAAAATTCCTAGCCATCATTTTTTGCGAGCATACAGGCCGAAGCAGGCCTGAATTTCATTCGAGTGACAAGTGGGTTGGACAGCGGTCCTTTAGGCCACCAATCTGGAAAGCTGGTGTGGTGAAGTGAATTGTATGAGGGTGAGGGCTGAATCAGCCATCAGCTTGAAATTCCTGTCCAGGGGCCAGCAGTCTCTGGGTAGGTGGAAAAAGCATGGCCAAGGCAGGACACGTTCCATTGTTCCAGGATAAGGACCTGAGCTGGAAGGACCTCTCAGGTTGGGTTACGAAAGTAACTGACTGACCTCTGTGCCAAGGGGTCAGTTCTCTAGTGGCTGGTGGGTACTGTGCTCCCCTTCCCTTAGCAGGACCATGCTGTACCTGCTAGTGGCAAAAGAAGCTTCCTACAGCTGGGAACTAGGCTTCATATTTTATAGTCATTAACTTTTAAAATCTACAGCAGGTCTTGCTGACACCATTATCACTGCCATTTTAGAAGAGACAAAACACAGAGTTAAGTGCAGGTTGTGGAATTATCCCTAAAGAGCTGGCATTCAAATCCATGTGGTTTTCAGCACACAGTATGAGTCCTTACCACCATATGCAATTACCTTGTGACGTATCTAATAACCTGGCATTCTCTGAACGATTAACTTATTGATTCTACGTGTCACATGTGGTAAGTGTGGGGGAAAATGAACAAAGACCTTGCATTGGAGAGGGCCACACTACCGGCATGAAGGAGACAGGTTTGCAAAGCAGTCATAAAGGGTGCGTAACAGAAACTGAACTGAGCCTTCAGGGGCAAGCACAGCTCTTTCTTCAGAAAGACACCCCTCTACATACTTCCAAGATAGGGTCTTGGAGGTCATGTACATTTTCAAAAGTTCAGGAGAAAATTGGAATATCTACCCACTCCCACCTTTTCCTCCCATCATGCACAGGGCATGGGCATCTCGCCACCCCTTCCTGCCGTCCTTTCCCGTCATGCACAAGGCGTCTCACCACTCCTTCCTGCTGTCCTTTTCCATCGTGGACACTCTTGTTCTCACTATTCCATCCCGTTATGAAGCCCAGGTGCAGTTTCTGAGCCTTATTAGTCTACACTGCCAGCCAGGGCTGCCATGTGCTTCTACCCCTGGTATCAGGGCAGTAATGGATGAACCCCGGAATCAGCACACCCCTGCTCCCTCACGCCCTGCGCTGTGGAAGTATCTATTTCTCCAGTCTTGCTGCTTCACTGGCTGTCAACTGAGGACCCAAGCTGCGAGCCCCCTGCATGCCCAAGGCTGTGAGACGCATTATGAGGGCAGCTACGGCAGAGGAGCTGCTGCCTGTAGAGTGGGGGCCTCCAGGAATGCTGTGGCTTCCAGCTCTACCCAGAACAGGGAGGAAGGGAGGGTAGGTGGATGGCAGGGAGAATTAATGACGCTGAGACCTCATCCTGTCCCGGGGCTGGAGAGCAGAGGCAAAAGCTCAAAACGTCCAGTCTGGGCTCATTGCTTTACCTTGACAGGCTGCTCTGAGCTTGCAGCTTGTGCTCAAAGACACAGGCCCAACCATGTCTGTCTCCATGTAAACTTGGCAAGTCCCTTTCTGTCTCCCGGCCTTGAGGTCCCCATTGGTCAGCATTGCTCTCTTTTGGCTGTGATGTCCTCTGGTTGCAGTGAACTGGGATTGTTCTCAGTGGTGCTGTGATGAATAGAAATCAGAACAGAGCAGGGCTGGCCAGCTGTGGACTTGCACTGAGAGACTAAGGACAGTCCTGACTCCTTGTGCTTGCTACTGGGGCGTGTGCCCTCCAAGGCAGTAAATTAGAAAAGGAGAGTAGTAACTTTATAGAAAGAAGCCTGCACCTACCCCCCCCCAACAAATCTGAAACAAACAAAAATCACAGCTATGGTCCAAGAGTAGGCAAAGATTCTTGCTACATCAGGACCCGGAGTGAGGAAAAATAAATCAGCGTGTTGGTCTACTGAGTCAATTCCCCAAGCTGTGTAGTATTGGAACTGACTGGTAAGACGTTACAGGAAACACTGAGGTGGTGTTTACTGTAATAACAACAACAACAACAACAATAATGGAGATCAAAACCAACTATTGATCAATCATTTCTTAATTATTTGTTACACTATTAATGTATTTATTACCCACAACACTCCCAGGAGAATGTGTGCGGATTGGCATTTGTAGATGAGGAGACTGAAGTTGATATTGTGTATGTGTGTGTGACCGTGTGTGTGTGTGCGTGCACGCGTGTATGTGGACCAGAGGTCATTCTCAGGTGTTGTTCCTGAAGTGCCAGATTCACTGATCTGTAGCTCACTGATGGGGCCAGGCTGGCTAGTCAGCAATCATCAGTGAGCCTTGGGCACCCTCTTATCTCTGCCTTCTCCAACCGTGGAATTCTAAGAACACATTACTATGTTTCATTTTTCAGGGGGCTCTAGGGCTTGAACTCTGGTCTTCATGCTTGTAAAGCAAGCACTTTATTAACTGAGCCATCCCCCAGCCTGAGGTCAATATACAAGCAGACCTGGGGATCCAAACAGGGTTGTTCAAGCTTCAGCGTCGAGCTCATCGCTGCCTGATTCCATCGCAGGGAACAGGGCTGGCACAGTCCCCAGCCAGGAGTTTCACCACTGACTTCCCCAGGCCCTTCAGCTCTTTCAGGCTCACTTTCCACATCACCTCTTCTGTGAGGGGCTCAGAATAAATCCTTCCTGCTCTAGCTTCCCATCGCCCTCAGTCTGTCCTTCTATTAGCATCTCCTGCCTCGTGGAGTTAATTGTGTCTGATCCTCTGCTCTCCACCCAAAGCAGCCTGCTCAATTCCATTATGGTACGCAGCATCTTGCAGTAATGCCAGCCAGGCCCCAGGCCCACCTCCCGTCTTATCCTCAAGGACAGGGATGAGTGTTTGAGTCTTTCTAAGTGCTTGGCATCTCATTGCACTCTAAGCAGAGATGTGACTGTCTTGGCAGGAAGGAGGATATTCTAAAGACAGGCACTTGTGCCCTCCCTTTAGCTATCAAACTATTAAGAGAGCGGGTCCCATGTGGGGAGGAGGGAAAAGCTGAAGTCCTGGTGCCAGGCAGAGGAGGAAGCTCCTCCCAGGAAGAGATGTCACAATTGTGAACATTTATCAGATCGTCCTGCAGGAGAGACTGCAGACCAGTCAACATGGGTCAGAGACCATGCCTGGATGGAGAGGCTCTGCCTCTTGCTCTCTATTTGAATCTGAGCCTCATGTTAGTGTCCTGAAGATGGACTGATGAGCCAATCAACTTAATTGTTTCTCACCTTGATATAACCACATTGAGCAAATTTACTTTGTTTTTCATTATTTATTTGCCAATTTCATTGATCTGTTGAGGTGAGTGTTGGTCCTAGCCTGTTACAGCTTCCAGGGCCCGGGCTCAGACCCCTCCATCTCCAGTGGCACAGATGCCTGCTGTGCTGGATAGCTTTGGTGTCAACTTGAAACACCTGGGTTGAGGGAGCCTCAGTTGGGGAATTGGCTCCATTGGATTGGCCTGTGGCCACATCTGTGGAGTATTGTCTGGATGGTCAAGCAGTGTGGGAGGGCCCAGCCCACAAGAGTGGTGCCACCCTGGGCAGGTTGTTGTGTACCGTATAAGAAGGCAGGCTGGGCATGAGCCAGGGGAGCAAGCCAGTGAACAGCATTCCTCCATGGCCTGTGCTTCAGCTCCTGCCTCCAGGTTCCTGCCCTGAGTTCCTGCCTTGTGCTCCCTGAGTGATGAACTATGAACCAGGAGATGTAAGCTGAATAAACCCTTTCCTCCCCAAGTTGGTGTCGGTCAGAGTGTTTTGTCACAGCAATGGAAGACAAACCAGGACACTGCTGAGTGAGGCTAGCACATGCAGCTGGCACTCTGCCCATCAGATCCATTGGCTGTGACACCCCGCTGGGGTATTTTATGGTACTTTGTCTATGGTCGGGGTCATTGAACAAGACTGGGCAGTACTCAAAGGCTCCTGGGTGGAATGTCATTCAGAGGAGTGGAGGCAGAGCAGGACTGTGTTCCCCAGTGCTCCCCTCCCTTCCTATGAAGACCTGCCCTTGTTTGCCACATTAGAATTCCTTGGAACATGGATTGTGTATCGTTTGCATTTTCATTGAATCTATCGCTGCCTTCTACTTGTGAAAGAAAGCCTTCTATGAAGACAGACCAGTTTTCAAGCAAAGAAGACAACTGGGACCAAAAGGCCACATGGGACTCTTGGGTCATATGCTTGTTAGTGCCTGCCCCAGCTATATATCAGATTGACTGTGAACAGCAGGGTCAGTGGTAGATGAGCTGAGTTCAGATCTTCACGCTGTCCTTTGGGCAAGTTAATTAGTAACTTTGAAGCCTTGGCTTCCTCCTCTGTATTAGAGGAATGACATTAGTCCTCCACGGGGTGCCGTCCTGAGAGTTAACTGCATCTAAACACAGCCCTTTGTATAGCTCCTGGCTCAGCTAATGGCCACACTGTGACAGTGGCTAACAGAGCCCTGTTGTTTTGCAAAGAACATCACTTGGCTGCTAAGAAAGCAAACAACAACATGCAGCTGAAGATTTTACCTCTGCACTTAGTAGGAAGCAGACTTGCATGCAGCAGCAGCAAGCGTAAGAATAGCTATAGTTACTTTTCTGCTTAAAGCTGTAACTCACGCATATTTAGCTTGCCAGAGTCAAAGGTGTTCCATAAAGCATCCACATCAACTTAGAGAGTTGTTCACATAAAGCCAGGTCCAGGGAGGTAGAATGGTGCCTTCAGGCCATCTGTTCTGCTGAGGCTCAGCACAGATCCTACACCCTCATCCCATTGCATCTTCCACTGTGCCCTGAGACAGTGTCCTTTCCCTTCAGCTTTTCCACCAGTTACTATGGTAACTGGGTGCACTATGAAGGTTCAGCTCCATCTGTTACCAGTCAGATGTTGATAACACATCTTGCTACACTCTCTCGAGATGAGTCTTATCTTTCTGCAACTAAGTTTCTATTCTCTCTCTACCATCACTTTGACAAGAGTTAATCCAGCCGAAACCAGCATGGCAAGGTCCATGCTGACACTGGGTCCTAGGCTCTGTACATGAGTCCTTTCTCCCAAATGCTACCAGTGAGTTCAGATCGCACCAGTGTTTTGGGCTGAGTTTAACAGCTACAAGAGAAGGGACAGGTGCTAGTTTGATGCTATCATTTCAGAGAGAACCAGCAGTGTCAGACAGGAAGGTGCGACACAACTCTAGGTAGGATGAGAAAGCACCAATGCTTGCCCAGAGCGCGAGGGACATGAGTCAGCAAGTAAAGGTGCTCGTCACACCTGAGTTCAACCCCTAGAACACACAGAAAGGTGGGAGGAGAGAACTGATGACACAAGGTTACCCTGAGTTACACACACACACACACACACACACACACACACACACACACACCATGGCCCACAGCCATACTACTCACAACATGATACCATCCTAATCCACACCATGACACACACCATCCTACTACACACAATGACACACACCATCCTACTCACACCGTGACACACACCATCCAACTGCACACCGTGACACAGACCATCCTACTACACACCATGACACACACCATTCAACTGCACACCATGACACACACGATCCTACTATGCACCATGACACACATCATCCTACTACACACCATGACACACACCAACCTACTGCACACCATGACACACACCATCCTACTACACACCATGACACACACCATCCTACTCACAATATGACACACACCATCCAACTGTACACCATAACACACACCATCCTACTCACACCATGACACACACCATCCTACTCACACCATGACACATATCATCCAACTGCACACCATGACACACACCATCCTACTCATACCATGACACACACCATCCAACTGCACATCATGACACACACCATCCTACTACACACCATGACACACACCATCCTACTACACACCATGACACCATCCTACTCACACCATGACACACACCATCCAACTGCACACCATAACACACACCGTCCTACTCACACCATGACACACACCATCCTACTCACACCATGACACACACTATCCAACTACACACCATGACACACATGATCCTACTACACACCATGACACACACCATCCTACTACACACCATGACACACACCATCCTACTACACACCATGATGCACAGCATCTTACCACATACCATGACACACACTATCCAACTGCACACCATGACACACACCATCCTACTCCAGTGCACTGCTGGGCCTTACCTCTTCCTCATATCAGAGTCAGAGCATGAAGGCACTGGACCTGGCCACAACATCACTAGGGCCTGAACCCTGCACCAGCTTTGCTTCTGGTATAATCCTAGGTTGTTTGCTGCCCAGTCTATGCCTCAGCTTCCTCGTGTATAGAATGACAACAGTCTCAGGCTGAATCTCAGATCAAGAGTGCACGATGAGCTGCTACGTGCAGAGCACTGAGCAGCAGCTGCTGCGGATAATCACTTAGTAAACGTTGCTATAGGAACTTGGCTGTGTGCTGCTTAAATTTCTTCTCTTTCAAGGTTGATCTAAAATGCTGTGACGTCTTGCTCTGACATTTCATAAGTAAATGCAATTTCTGTCTCTTTTAGACCCTGTAATCATCTGTACTTTGTGTTCTGTGTGTACAGGGATAGCTGGAAACTGTTTTTCCTATCCCACTCTCCTTTCCTGTAGCAGAGAACTCTGGGACAAGCAAATTGCCTGCAGCGCCCGGCATGGTGCTTGTTGCCGAAGAGGAAGTCTGCCGGGAAACATTGGCTGTTCTCGATGCAACTGCACCCAGAATTCCATTTCCCACAGGGGCTCAGAATATCAGAATGGGAAACATTCCTTTGAGGTCAGCCAGTGCTAACTTGCTATTGGAACGTTGGGACTCCTGGGCCGAGGCAAGAGCCTTGTCCATGTCATTTATGGTGTTTGTGGCTGAAGTAGAGGTAGAAGTCAGATCGCAACAGCCCAGGGGCTCCGAAAAGCAGGGAGCTGGGTCTCACTGTGCAGAATGGACAAGAAATCAACCTGCATAACGGAAGCAGAAGTGAAAGGCACAGGCTGGGACGCAGAGTCAGCACAGAGCTCAGCCTCAGGCCTGGCACCGCTCACAGCACACGTACCCTCAGCTGGGATGAAGAGCATCGGTGAACGGGTTGGAAGAGTGAGGACACCTTGGTGCTACCAAGCCCAGTTGTAAAAGGATTGAGTAAAACCTTTAAATCATTCTCTGCCGCTTTCTATCTAGTATGCGCTCTAAGCTGGACTTCTCAGGCCGAGCTCTACATCATTTTCCTTTGGGGATTGAAATCATAAGTGTTGAGGTGTGCGTTCCCTGCAGACACAGGTGTTTTCTTACACTTCCCCTGTCGTGATCTGATCAGAGAAGGCTGAGTGGAAGTGGAGTCCCTATGCACCCGTGCACCAGAGCGTCTTCTACACACATCACTCCTTCCTCCCCTCTCTCGCTGAGCTCTCCTGTAGTGTTTGAGCCAGGATATTTCTCAGCTGGTCAGCAGGACTTGATTAGAAAGGCATGTTTGAATCCTAGAACTGTCAAATAAGTTCAGGAAGCAACCTCCCCTCTCTCCACTTGTCGTTCCTCTTGCTGTGATGAACAACTCAGGGAGGAAAGAGTTTGTGTGGCCAGGCAACCCTTCCAGGCCACAGTCCATCGTTGCGGGAAGTCAGGGCAGGAGTTCAAGCAGAAACCATATCAGAAATCATGCAGACACATCGTTCACTGGCTGGCTTAGCTGACTTTCTCATACAGCCCAGAGACAGCAGCACTGCCTACAGGGGGCCTGGCCCTCCTGTATAATTAGCAATTAAGAAAATACCTCCCAGACAATGCTATAGGTCAATCGATGCAGGCAAACACCCAGCCGAGGCACTTGGATAACTCTGGGCTGTGTCAAGTTGAAAGGCGAATGAAGCACTGGGAGATGGCTGTGATGCTTGGAGGGGGTCGAGGACCTGGGCTCCAGTGGTTACAGGTAAGCAGGGGAATCGGGACACAGGAAACGGCAACCCTAATGTGGGATCTATGGAGAGCCATGCCTTAAAGACACCCTAACTTTTCCTGGAATGGCAAAATCACCATTAGTGAGACAGGACCATACACCACACAGCTTTCCTGGGGGGCAAACAGTTCTGGCCCTGGGCCTTTGGGGGAAGTCATCTTTTCATCTCTAAATGAGTAGGGAAATCAAAACAAAATAAAACACCTATTAAATGTCTAGAGGGAAAAGTGTTTGGAGAGGTTCTATGTAACAGTGACCTGAGCAGGGGGTGAAAGAGACCTTCTGGCAGAAGAAATTCCTGTAGAAGGCATTTCCAAACATGACCCAGCTCCATAAAATCTGTTTGCTCCCTCGTTGGTTCCCAGGCCGTTATTGTTACTATGACAGCTGTCCATTCTCTGGTTCAATGACTGTATCGTGGGAACCCTCGCATCTAATGGCCTTCAGAGAGTAGCCCACACCTGCCTCAATCCATGCCGAGATGAGCCAGCGACGTCCTGCAGCTCCCATCTTTAGGAGCCACGTCTCTCTCCCAGATGTCGGCTTTCTCGCCAGTCCCCCGGAGCATGCTGAATCCACCTGGGATGGAGTGTAGTCAACTGGACTACAACCTAGATTCATTCACCTGGGAAGGCAGTCTCAGTGAAGGTGGTCTAGGTCACACTGGGCTTGGGCGGGTCTGGGCTGTGCAAGGTTATCTCGATTCTGCTGAGCAAGAAGTGGGGATCCACCTAGTGTTTGTGGCCCAGCTTCCTGGGCAAGGGGTTCTAGACTGTTCAAGGCTGGAGACAGCAGCAGGGCTGCAGCCTGCGTTCTCCCTGCCCCTGACTATGGAGCTGCTATAAGCTCCACCCCTGGGGTTCCTCAGAGTGATGGACTAAAGTGAACCATTCTCTCCTAAGTTGCTTTTGTCAGGCTATCTTATCACAGCTGCAGCAAAGGAAACGCATGCAATGCTACTTCCCAACAAGGCCGTTTCCTGTCGTGTTCACACCTCCTGTACTGGAGAAAGTAACAGCAGCAACAAATGAAGCCCAGTTGGTTAAAACAGTGCGATTTCATGAATTACTAAGATTGATTGCTGCTTCTTGTTGTTTTCGTGTGAAACTTAATCAGCGCCTTCATTTTTAAAAGAAAACCTATTCCCTGTGCTGCTGAATGCTCGATCAGCCTGCTTCACCCTGAGCCATCCACTTGCAGCTCCTACTAGCTTGGAACAAGCCTGGACTGATACTGTGGGGCTGAGCTCCTTGCATCCACAGAGCCCTGGAGGTAGAGCTCCGTCATGGTACCTGATGCCCCCCGCCCCATCCCCCAGGTAGACCCCACCTCGCTCCCTGAACATGGTACTCTTTGCAGATGAGCCCAGTCGTGTTCCCAGAATCCACACCATCAGCATTTTTAGAAGCTGTGACCAATTTATCTCGAGTGACAGTCTTGTTGAAACCTATTTTCTGCCCTCCACTTCATGTATAAAGCACGCGATTTGCAACTGGACCAGTCTGGATTCAAATGCTATCCCACCCCCTAACCATCTACTGTATTCTCAGGTTCTGTGATGTTAGCACAGGAATCCTCAGTCTCCCTATGTTACAGAGTCTAGCTCCACACCCTTAGAGTCCCAAATCTAGGGACTTTTTCTTCTGAAAATCCTCCTTTAAGTAAGATGGAACAAATGTCCTTGCCTTACCTATACCTCTGACAGCACCCTGAATTTAAACAGCAAGAGACTAATGCTTTTACATTTCTCTCCTTCAGAGGAGAGCACTTCCAGGGAAGATAAGTTACCATGTCTACAATTATGCTGTCAGAGCCCAGCAAAGGATTGGTATAGTAAGGAGGTAAAAAGACAAAAGAAAAGGGAAAACAGAAGGCAAATAGACTCATGGAGAGCAGAGCAGAGCAGAGCAGAGTGAGACTCAGTGAGGCTCAGGGCAGCACTGCAGTCTGATATCTGGCAAACACGAGATGTTTTCATGTTTGTCATTATGGCTCAGTATTTAAGGGTCCTGACTGCTCTTGCAGAGAAACTGGGTTTGGGTTTGTTTCCCAGCACCCACGTGGCATCTAACAACTCTCCACAACTCTAGTTCCAGGCCTCTGATGCCCTCTTCTGGCTTCCTTGGGCGCTGCACACATCTTGTACACATACACACTTATATTCAGGCAAAACACACACATAAAAAATTTTAAAAAGACTCTAAATTGAGACCTGTTTTATTAAGTTTTGGACCATGCCCACTACCCTGGCTAAAACTAATGTTGGACTCCACACTGCCAACAACACCCCACTGGAGACCAATGAAAGGCTCTCTTCAGGGTGTTGAGGCCCAGCAATTCTTTTTAAGAATGGTCAAAATGAGGGCTAGAGAAGTGGCAGAGAAGGAAAGGGTAGGCACTGCCTTCCCAGGACCCAAGTCGGATTCTCAGCACTCTGTTAGGCAACTCACAGTCTCCTGTAACTTCAGCTCCAGGGGATATGACACCCTCTTGTGGTCCCCACGTATATGCACACACACACACAATTTAAAATAAAATCTTTTTTATTTATTCTTATTTTTTTATTTTTGGGTCTTTTTGAGACAGGGTCTCCCTGTATCCCCAGCTGTCCTGGAACTCACTCTGTAGACCAGGCTGGCCTTGAACTCACAAAGATCCACCTGCCTCTGCCTCCCAAGTGCTGGGATTAAAGGCGTGCACCACCACACCTGGCTAAAATAAAATCTTTTTAAAGAGAAAGTCATGGTCCAGGAGACTTCTTGTGGCCTCAGTGCTCACACGTGGGTGCTCACACTTAGGTGCTCACACTTGATTGCTCATTGTCCCTGAATTCCCAGCAGAGAGCTAACAGCTCAGCTGCTGAAGTACTTATTATGACAACCTGAGCTTGAGCCCTGTCATACATGTTAAGAAAAAAAAAAGCTGGGTATAGCCATGTGTACTTTAAATATTTTATTTATTATTTATTTTCTGTGTATGAGTGTAGTGCCTGGATATGTTTAAGTGTACCTGTGTTGTGGAATGCCTGTGGAGGTCAGAAGAGGGCATTGCGTCCCATGTAACTGGAATTACACATGATTGTTAGCTGTCGTGTGGGTGCTGGGTATTGAACCCAGGTCCTCTGCAGGAGCAGCCAGTGCTCTTAACCACTGATCCATCTCCCCAGCCTGAGCAGTGTGCACTTTAATCCCAGTAATCCCAGTGCTGGGGAGGCACAACAGGTGGGTCCCTGGGGCTTGCTTTCCAGACAGTCTAGCTTAGCTGGTGAACTCCAGGCCAGTGAGAGACCTTGTCTCACAAAACAAGGCGGACTGCACTGGAGGAACAGTACCTGAGGCTGTGCCATGGGTTCTACATGCATGTTCACACATGTGCACATGCACCTGCTCACACTTGAGCAGCCACACATACGGTATCCTCAGGAGGCTTTGTTAGAGGACAGTGGGCTGTGTCTACCCTGAGAGCCTCTCAGTTGCTGGGCATGCAGTGGAGCTTGAGGACTGGCCATTCTGATATCTTCCCAGTATATTCCCAGTATATACTTCCCAGTATAGAGGCTGCTGGGCCCAGGCTATTCTTTGAGAATTATGGATAAGGCCACAGAGGGGCGGGGCGCCTGCCGCACTTTGAGGGGAGATCATGCTCTGTTTAGCAGCTTCCGGGCAGCTACTGTTCTCCATCGGAATCCTGGACATATATACTTGTGGTCAGCTCTCATTAAAGTCAAGGGAGTTTACAGGAAGCATCCCCTGCAGGACTCTACCAAGGGAATGGAAGGGGCAGCGGAGCTTCTGGAAACTGCTGACAGAACTTGCCATTTCCCCCTTTTGCTCAGCTGACAAGCAGAAGAACGACTTGAGACTTTAATATCTCACAGTTAATATCATACTTCTGCAGGGAACTTTACATTTTTCTGGAGTGTTTTCATTGTTGCTGTCACAGCTGACTCTTTTAATAGCTGCTTTGGGGGAAGTGGACAGGAATTAGCATCGTCCTTGAATGACAAAACTCGGGGCTGGGTCTCCCCTTCTCCCTCTGTGATACCCCGTGGACTGTGAAACAAGTGTTAGTTTTGACACTGAGCCCCTTCCAGGTCCTGAACCCCATTTTATTCTCAGATGATTATGATTCTCCAAGATGAACACACGGCAGAGAGCAAATGGTCTGGACATCTAACAAGTCACTGGTCATTGAAATCTTTTCAGTGTAAGGACTCTTGGAAAGAAAACATGTCAAAGGCTGACGTGAGCTATGGTACCCAGTCAGCCTGCATTCCCTGACACCGTCACTATTTTCTCAGCTTAGGTTCATGCGTGACAAGTAGCCAAGGTTGACTCTTTCTCAGGACAAACATTCCTGAGAGTCTCCCACAGCTTCTCATTGACCAGACACTCAGTGTCTGGTTAGAAGTTAACCAGAATCTATAGAGCACATTGCCGCACACATTCCAATATCTATCACATGTTAAAACACAAAGTTTGCCATCTTAGTGTGGGGTAGAGCTCTAGCGAGTCAGGACAGCAAGGAGCCATGAATATAGACTCATGTACCCCCTTATTGTGGACAGGAGGAGGTGCCATGGGCTGGCGATGGGGTACAGGGAGGTGTAGGAGGAGGGGATGGAGGAGAAGAGGGGTGATGGCAGATGGAGGAGGGAGGGCTTCTCCCAGGTCACTCTGATGCTGTGTCAGGGGCAACAACAACACTCAAACCTCCACTCTGAATTCAGTGCTGTCAGCATATAGTCCCTACCTGTCTCAGACTTTGAGACCAGAGCAGACAAACGTGTAGTGGTCTCACTCTGAACTGAATCACCCAGGACTTTGATTTATGAAAGATAAAGTTACAAATCCTTCTGCCACTTGAAACAGGGGGCCGAGCCTTACTGCCTGTGGGGTAGTCAAGGCAGGGGGCCGAGCCTCACCGCCTGTGGGGTGGTCGAAGTGGCAGGAGTTTGAAGCAGCTGCTCACATCGTATCCACAGTCAGGAGATAGAGAGGTGTCTCTTTTCTCTATTTACACCATTCAGAACCCCCTGCCCACAGAGTCATGGCCCCCACAATGGGCAGGATTCTCACTTCAATGAACAAAGCCAGCAACCCTCCATGCACCCCCAGAAGCTACCTTGATTCTAGATATTGTAAAGTTGACAGTTATCACTGACCACCCAGCATTGTCTGGCCCTCTCTCTCCATCCTTAGTACACACAACTCCCCTGTTCCCCCGATTGAAGTATCTGGTGTTCCCCTGTCAAGAAGGTCTAACCCTGTGAAGGATGCCTTAAGCTAATCTTCCAAAAATGAGTGAGACCTTCAGACTTCTCCGCTTTAAATGACTGGCTCCACACAACAAAACTGCTGAAGTGTTCAAACCAATTAGGCACAGTGATGAGTTTGGAGGACTCTGCTGGCTCTTAGGACTCAAGCCTCATTCTGTCTAATGACCCATATGTACTGCAGCCCCATCACAAAAATATGCAGGCTGTGTGTGACACTTCTCAATCCATGCATTAACAGGAGACAAGGAAAACAGTATATGCCAACTACATCTCAAGGCCCAAGGTCTTAACAGACTGCTGTTTAAGCTGCATAGACAGTCATGTGAAGTTCATGAACTCGGCATCCTGAATTCCTTCCTTCATTAGCATCCTGAAGAAATGGTATCTTTAAGAAAATACTCAACAATTTCTTTTGTAAGTGGCTTAAGAATTTTAAACGTTTTGAGGTGAAACATCTCCAATAGCTTCCATACATCCCTCCAATCTTATATGATCAGAAGTAAATACATACAACCTTCCTGTGGCCAGATGTGGCTGTACCACGGCTGAGAATTGTTGGCACAGCCTGGAACTGTTTTGTCTTTTTTCTCTGTGGTTTCTTGGGATGGATCCCAGCTCCATGTAGACATGGGGTGACCTGTTTCTGAGGTTGATCCTAACTCTTTCTTTCGGGGCTAGCAGGTGGTTGGAGGCCTGTGGTTTCCTCTGGCCTCTCTTGTGTCAGCTGTCCATCCAGCCACTGCCTACCCCTCGGGGTTCCCCACCTGCTGCATCCACTTACATGGTGTTAAGTTCAGTAACTTGGCCTTCTAATTCACTCGCTTTACATCTGCAGGGCTTCCTGGTTAACATGGATCTGCCTGAGGGGCACAGGATCAATGTGGCTCTTTCAATCTGGCTTAGAAAACATTTCATTCTGCATCTACAGATTACATGTCTTCTGAAATAATAAGGCTATTTAAGGTTTAATAGCTAGTTAAATAGAGCTATATTTAGGATATTAGCGAAACTTAGAATCTTAGATCATGCCCCTCGTTCTACCCCATAGGAATTTCTAGCCGACGCGCCTCCTTCCACCATTGTGGAGGTGACCGAGTTACAGGACAACTTCTAGAAGAGCAACTAACTGTATTAACTACCTGACACATGGCTGTGACAAAGTGATAAATTCAAGGAGGAAGGGTTTGTTTGGCTCACAGCTCAAAGGTGCAGTTCATGGGGGAGGAGAAGTCACTCAAGAGTACAGGGCACGTGTGACCATGTGTCTCCACAGCCAGGAAGCAGAGCAGAATGCCTTCACACTTGTTTCCTCCTTTTTACAGTCTGGGACCCCAGGCCATGGAAAGGCCCCACCCCCACATTAGGGTGGATCTTTTCACATCAATTAACCTAGTTTAGAAACTCCCTTACAGACATGTTCAGAGGTTTGTTTCCATGGTGATTTTAAATCCTATTAAGTTGGCCATCGAGAGTAACCATCATATCAACACATAGGAAAGGGAATCATATTATTTTGCAGTCTGTTAAGGCCCCCCCCCCACTTCCAGTGTCTCCTGATAACCTCGAGATGGGAAGGAAATTGAAGGAACAGTTTGAACAAGATTAGTGTATGTGAGTTTTAGGAGGGGAAGGAAAGTCCTGCTTTAAGGTGACAGGAATTTAGAATAAGGAAAAGGAATCTCGGATAATAGAGAGATAAGCAATTTCACTTGGGCACAAAGCCCCACACCAGGAATGAAGAGAGAGGACTGGTCTACTCTGAGTACACTTCCAGTGGTTCGATCTGCTCCAGCGTTAAAGGGCAGTGAGCTAGCCCTATGAGGCTAAGAAGAAAGTGGACCTTTGATCAGTCAGGTACGTGGGGACAGTTAGCCTGTCCCATCACAGCCACCAGCATCCAGGCTTTCTCCAAATCTACTCTGGCTGCACAGCCTTCAGAAGGGACTCCATGCTGGAACTTGAGCTGCAACAGAGGCAAGTTTCTAGATAAACAGGATGGCCAACCACCCTTCCTCAACGACCCATGTTCTCAGTGGACAAGGTGGCAGGTGCATCAACTTCCAGAAGTAAAATAGCAGCCGCAACACTGTCCTGCCTGTGTGTTCAGGGTGAAGGATACAGGTACCAGCTCACACTGGGCTCTTTCATTTGACATTTTGCTCTTATGAACAGGAGTCCAGCAGGATATCACTATTCAGTGAGTTTCTGAGCATCGAGTTTTCCTGGAGGAAAGGGGTTATTGTGTCTTACTTTTCCAAGTGACAAACTATCATTGAGGGAGGGCAAGATAGGAACTTAATCAGGGTGGGACCCTGGAGCACGAGCCATGGAGGAACACTGCTTACTGGCTCGCTCTGCTGGCCTGTGCTCGGCCTGCTTTCTTTTTTTTTTGTGGTCTTTTCGAGACAGGGTCTCCCTGTAGTCCCAGCTGTCCTGGAACTCACTCTGTAGACCAGGCTGGCCTTGAACTCACAAAGATCCGCCTGCCTCTGCCTCCAGAGTGCTAGGATTAAAGGCGTGCGCCACCACGCCCGGCTACTTGGCCTGCTTTCTTACACAACCCAGGACCACTTGCCTGGGGTGGCACTGTCCACAGCACTCAACCATCAAGAAAATGCCCCAAAGACATGGCCACAGGCCAGTCCAATGGAGGAGAATCCCCAATTGAGGTTCCTTCTTCCCAGGTGTGTCAGGTGAAACTGAAGCAATCCAGCACAAATGTTATGGATTATCTTTGTTCCTGAGAGCAGGTGATGTCTTTCTGTCCGTGCATTTTTACAGCAGAGAATCAGTCTTCCTAGAGAGCCTAACCTTCCCAGGTTTCCCTAATAATAATGCTAAGATGACAAGCACCAGCAGCCATGGCTGTGGCCGTGGCCAGCGTTTGATGACCTCCAAAGGACACCACTTTGCTGGCTTCCCAAATAATTTCTCATTTCAGCGTCCTACGACCACCTGAGAGGGGACACATCAGGCTACTTTATGTTCTATATGATAAGAAGTGCCTTTGTGCTTTCTTTCAGAAGGGATGTTATACCCATAGGTTGTAGGTGGCCCAACACTAACTATTAGGAGTTAACCTTCAGTCCTCAATGATGTCATCAGAACATCAGCTTGAGAGGAATGCAAGGCTTTGGCATAACCATCTTATGCAACATAGACAGAGATGGTAACAAGCAACAGTGGAATCTCAGAGACAAGGTGAACCACCTGGCCAGACTCCAGATTGATCTGTTGTTGCCTTTGTTCTGGTCTCCAAGAAAATGCGTGAAGGAGAGAACGCTCGGGGAGGGAGGGTTCCCTCAGACTTTCCAGATCTCCAGCTTCTCTGGACAAAACTCAGTTTAAAGATTCACTTCTAGGCTTTTTGTTTATTCATTCATTCATTCATTCATTTGTTGTGATGGACACCACAGACCAAATTCTGGTTTCAAATCCAGTTTCCATCACAGTAGTGTAGACTAATTGGCTATCGGCCACTCAGCATATGTCTACACAAGATCCCTTCCTACATCAACACAGACCAGTTACATGGATGAAGTGGAGTGGCAGAGGCCGGAAGTGATTTCCCAGAGCTCACAGGGGCAGGCCAAGAATCTAGACACAGAAATCTTACTAACTTCATGGCTCCCAACAGACTGTGATGTTTCATCTTGGTTGTCAAATTGGTTTGGATCTGAAATCAACCAAAATTCCAGTGAGGAATTTTCTCGATGAGATTATTGGCAGTGGGAAGCCCTACCCTAAATGTGTGTGGTATCTTCTGCATGTAGCCCAGATAATGAAGATGGAGGAAGAAAGGCTTGGCTTTGCCTGCTTGCCTCCCTCTCACCAACAAGTTCACCCACCCTGTGGCCACTGCCTCTGCACTTCCTCACAGATATTAGGGCCAGCTTTGGGTTTGCCATGCGGACTGCAGGCAAGCATCTCTCCAGGAATCCTCTGGGTGTGACTTCTGAGATATCCAGCCTCGCAGTCTGAGCAAATACCAGGTTCTTTGCTCTCCAGATGTTGCTGGACCACCCAGACTGTGTGCATCTGCCTCATAAGAGGACCTATACAAATCCCCTGTTAATATACATTCATTCTGCATGATGTGTTTTTTTACACAACTCTGACTAACACACATACCTAAGTTCCAATCTCAGTTCCTGGCTCTGACCTTGAGAAAGGAATTAGCATCGTAAACCTTAGCATCTGTGTCAAGATCATCAATGCTTTGCATTTTGAGGTCATTACATAAGAAAATGATGTAAAATGCAGAGATGCAGCATAAACTCCAGAAAGGTGAGCCTTCAGTGATGTACTGTTTTTGATAGTAGTAGCTTTTACTGAGAGTAGCTGCTAGTATCCAACCTAGAATCTAAGCACTGTTCTTTGCCTCCATGGTGGTTTGAATAAGTGTCCTTAATAGGTGCAAGTATTTTTTTTTAGACAGGACATTCCTATAATCCCAGCTGGCCTGGAACTCTTTATGTAGATCAGGCTGGCCTTGATTTCACAAAGATCTGCTTGCTTTATTCCCATGTGCTGAGACAGAAAGCATGTCCCACCATGTCTGGCTTAGACTCAAGTATTTGAATACTTGGTGTATAGTCCACAGTTGATGGTGCTGTTTGGGGAGGTCACGGAACCCCTGAGAGGATGGCTGTGTTGCAGGAAGCACATCACTGGGAGTGGACTTGAAGTGTTCATAGGCTTGCCTGATTCCAGCTTGACTCCCTGCTTCCTGCAAGAGGTTGAAGGTGTGAGCTGTCAGCATCTGCCCCAGCTGTTCCTGGTGTGGCTCCCCACTGGGATGGGCTCTCATCCCTCTGGGCCCTTAAGCCAAATAAACTCTTCTTTCTATAAGTTGCCTTGGTTGTGGTGTTTTATCAAAGCAACAGTAAAGAGTGTCCCTCACAGTGCCTTGATGGGCATTGGCCCAATAGTGGGTATTTAGTAACTACTGGCTAGTAGATTAGCTGAGGCAAATTTCTCATTAATTCACTAGCGACAGTGCATGGAGCCTTTACTTTGTCCTGGACACTCTTCCACGTTCAGTGGGGATAGCAGTGTGTGTGTGTGTGTGTGTGTGTGTGTGTGTGTGTGTGTATGTGTGTGT